>BQNB010000748.1:69853-157318 GCA_026074375.1 Tanacetum coccineum
TTTGGCATTTTAAGTCCGTTTTTGGTTATTTTAGCTCATTTTTAAAGGTAAAAGGTATGTGTAATTAAGCACATACCAGTGACGTTCAAAACATATTTATTAAAGGAAGATACATACTTGATGGCATATTAATAACTAACGAATTGGTAGGACATATGAGGAAGGTGCAAAGTAAAGGCTTAATCTTCAAGGTTGATTTTGAGAAATCCTATGATAGTTTGAATCGGAGGTTCTTAATGGACATAATGAAAAAGATGGGGTTTAGAAATAAATGGTGCAAGTGGATCGAGAGTTGCCTTCGATCATCTACAGTGTCAATATTGGTTAATGGATCACCAACATATGAGTTTTACTTGGAGAGAAGGGTAAGACAAGGTGATATGATATCGCCATTTCTTTTTATTTTAGCGGCGGAAGGACTTAACGTGGTTATAAAAGAAGCGGTGGATAAGGGTGTGTTTAGAGGGGTTAAGACTGGTAGGAATAATGTTGTTGTTTCTCATCTACAATATGCAGATGACATTATCTTTTTTGGGGAGTAGAACAAAGAGAATGCAAAAACTCTTATATGTATCTTAAAGTGCTTTGAGGTAGTATCCGGCCTTCGCGTTAATTATAATAAGATTAAGATTTACAAGGTGGGTGTTAATAAGGGGGAAATGGGGGATATGGCGAGGTAGATGAGATAAGGAGTAGAAGAGTTTCCTTTTACGTACTTGGGGCTACTAATTGGTAAGAACATGAGGAGGGTTGGGGCATGGAATAGTATGGTAGAGAAATTCAAAAATTGGTTGGCCGATTGGAAAGCAAAATCAATGTCGTTTGGGGGGCGCTTAACACTGGTTAAATCGGTTCTTGAAAGCTTACCATTCTACTACTTTTCGATGTTTCGTGTGCCTTTGAGTGTGAGAAAACAACTTGAGAGAGTGAGAAAAAATTCTTTTAGGGAGGGGTGGAGGATTGTAAAAAATTATCTTGGGTCAAATGGGAAAGGTTACTAGCCTCACATGGGGATGGGGGGTTAAACATTGGGTCACTTTAGGGAAAAAAATCTAGCACTTTTAGGAAAATGGTGGTGGAGGTTCAAAAGAGAGGGGGTCTTTGTGGGTTAGAGTCATAAAAAGCATCCATGGGGAATGTGGTGGGCTTGGTGACATTAGGGGGTAGGGGGTGGATGGGGAGGTTGGGGTGTGGTGTGATATCATTATGGTGGGGATGAGTTGGAGGGATTAGGGTTAGAGTTTTTCTCCTTGTTTATGAGGGAAGTGGAGAATGGTAACGATATTAGATTTTGGGTTGACATATGGGTGGGTGGAGTTAGGTTATGTGATCTATTTTTAGGCTCTATCATCTTGATAGGAGAAAGGAGGGTAAGGTGGTGGAAAAGGGGAAGTGGGTAGATAACGTTTGGTGTTGGGAATGGGGTTGGGTTAGAAATCTTAGAGGAAGGGTTTGTAAAGATTTTGAGGAGTTATAAGCGTTATTGCAAAATGTTGTTGTCAAGGTTGATTGTAGGGATTGTTGGATGTGGGCGTTTCAAGAAAATGGTGATTTCACGGTTAAAGAATTAACAAAGTTGGTGGAGGAAAAGACTCTTAGTATGGCTAGTGAGGACGAGGCGACAATATGGAACAAATAGGTGCCAAAAAAAGTCAACATTTTCGTGTGGAGGGCGCTTCAAGGTAGACTTCCAGTTCATGAAGAGTTAGATAAGAGGGGCATTGATTTAGATACTTTACTATGTCCTTCCTGTGGTGACATGGTGGAATCGTGCTCTCATTGTTTGGTCATGTGCAATTTTGGTATGAGTGTGTGGGAAAAATTTTTATAGTTGGTAGAAGATTGGGGTTGTTAACGCTTTTTCCATTGAGGAATTCTTTTCCTCTAATGGAAATGCTAACATCCCTAGTCATTCATCTAGAATGTGGCAAGCGGTGATTTGGACATCCGGGTACTTCATTTGGAAAGAGAGAAATGGACGTGTTTTTAAAAGGAAAGCTTCAAGTCTAAACAAAATTGTTCAAGATATTCAACTTAAAAGTTTCTAATGGATTGTGAGAATATCCGGAAAGAAAAGTGAGATGAATTGGCAACATTGGCTTTTTGATCTGGTTAGATGCCGAGTTTAAAATTTTTAAATAGTTAAGTATTTATGGTGTGTAGTTTATGTTTCATTTCTGCCTGCTGAGAATGATGCAGTCAAGGTTGCTTTGTCATGTGAGCCTGCAAGTCTGTAATGTGTCTACAACACATTCTGATATTCATATTGCAATAATTTTTAGTTTGGTCTTCATCTTTCAAAGCTCGTGGGCCAGATGTGCAGCATGTGCTTAAGTTATTGGTGGTACTGATGTACCCTCATGTGTGGTACATGTGTTCCTTGGTCTCTAACACCATTGAATCTTAGTATTGTTTTGTTTTGTTTTGTAGAGTGTGTGTTTGTGTCTTTTGTTTTCTGTTTACTCAGTATGTTCTGTTCTTGTTGTATTGTGTTTTTTTTGTCCCTATTTTTAATCATCTTGGTTATATAGTGGATGCCTTTGTTTGTATTTTGTTTGTTTTGGTTTGGAATAAATTGCCCTTAAAAAAGAAAGCCAGGAGTGTTCCTGCCCAAATGTAGAAGGATCAAAGTTGTGAAGTCATGAGGAGTTCAAGGACTCATCACCAAGATACTTCTTTGGCACTATTTAATGCCCGATTCCACTCAATAGGCTCATTCATATAATTTGTTAGTGTGTGCTTTTCTCTCATCTCATATCTGTCTTATGGCTAAGAGAAGCCCTAATTTGTGTAATCGTCTTGTTTCTATTTTTTTGTATTGTAAACGAACTCTGCCATTCTTTGGCTATTTTCTATAAGTAATAAAAGTGAAACAAGGTGAGGTTGGTTCGGTTCATACACTACTACAAAAACAGGCTAATGCCGAAAAATTTGCAATGGTAAACTTTTGTTGCAAATTTGCATCCGTAATGCAACGAATTACCAACCAAATAGCAACGACAAAGAAAATGGTTGCAGATCCGTTGCAAAATCTAAACTAGTTTCTTTTACATTTATTTTTATTTTTTCCGTTGCAAATTCGTTGCAAATTATAAAATTTTGCAACGAAAAAGCAACGAAAGACAAAAAATAAATCTAAAAGGAATTATAAGTTATTTTCCGTTGCAAATTTCCATAATTGCAATGGAAAAGCATCCGAAGACAAAATTTAAATTTAAGAAAAATATATCATTTATTTTTCGTTGCAATTCGAAAGCAAATTTTCAAAATTTGTAACAGAATAGCAATGGAAGACGAAAATTAAGTCCAAAGCAAATTCTCACTATTTTCCTGTTGCAATTCCATTGCAAAAATCTAAATTTGAACGGAATAGAAACGAAAGACAACATTTAAACATAAAAGATATTTTCATTTCTTTCATTCCGATGTAAATTTTCAAAATTTTGCATCGGATTTGCAACATAAGATTACAATAAAATGTAAAAAAAATTGAGTGCCATTGCAAATTACACGTGCTTATTTTTTTCAATTAATCCACTAGAGAGCGCATGAAAAGATTAATGATCCTTATAGCAGAGGTTAACTTCACATATGGGGCAAGCGGGTTAAATGGTGTAGGCGGGTTCGATGGTACATATATGTCAAATGGGGTAGCCAGGTTAAATAGTGTAGGGTTGACCTAAATTGAGGTAGATGTGATCGAGTCGCTATGGGTTAATGAAAAGTTACACGAACATATTAGAAGTGTCCTAACCTTGTTATGTTGTATAAACAAATATCAATTAAACAAACAAAATGAAGGTACTTTTGTTGGTTACGACATAGTTGTTTTGAGCCTACAAGTCGATGGTTATTTTTTGATTAAAGTTGTGTGTTTAATTCGAATACTAAAGTGGTTATTCTTTCAAGAGGTGGATCGTTTGCATGGAGTTCCAAAGTCTATTACTTCGTATCGTGACAACAAGTTTCTTGCACATTTCTGGTTAACACTTTGAGGCGTCTAGGTACATCCTTGAATTTTAATAGTACCACTCATCCTCAAACTGATGGTCAAACCGAGGTAGTTAATCGCACTTTGGGAAACATGATTCGACTTTTGTGTGGAGATAAGTCCAAGTTATAAGATGTGTATTTAGCTCAAGCTGAAATTTGCTTACAATAGTGTGGTCTATAGTTCAACGGATTTTTCGCCATTTGCAATTGTTTACAAAACCCCAGCAAATCAAGTCGTGACTTTGGTTTTCATTCAAGTATTTTCTAAACTGAGAGTTGCCATGTAAAAAACAATGTTCAAGCAAATAAGATGGTAGAAGAGGTACAAGCTACACATGAGATTGTTAGGGCTAAAGTTGATGAGTCAAATGCTAAGTACAAGGCTTGCTAGCGTATGGCACGTCCAACTCGAATCGCTAAGGACCATACACTCGCAAAAGACCCATGAAAAAGCCCAAACAAGGACATGGAACCCGCAAAACCGGCATGGGAAGTACCTTCTGAAGCCAAGCACCACCAAGGACAAACGTGTCCAGACAGCCACTAGGCTGGGACCCAGTCAATATCTCAAAAGACAATATGTGTCACCAAGGTTGCAAAAATCGTGAATCGGTAGTCGGGCGGTTGACCTTTTTATAGCTTGTAAGCGATGATTAATCGGATTGCCATTTTCGAAAAGTTTTGGTTATTTTCAGTGAGTTTTGTGTATTTCTGGCAGGAGTTTCCTTAAAAACTAACTTATAATAGATATAAACAACTACCATAAGTAATTAAAACATGCTTACGACGAGTTTTGAGTATTTCTAGCAAGATTTGCAGCAGTAAGTTTGACCATTATTGACCCTTTTTTTATCACCATTAACCATGATTGACTAACTGTATAACCGATTAATCGGCCACGGACAGGTTGGTGGCCTAGTAGCACCTATGCGGCGATTAATAAGTCTTATAGGCCTTTTTGCAACAATGTGTATCACTACCTCCTTCAACAAGGAGGTAGTGTTACTAACCATGCGTCGAGCACAAACAAGGATTCATGCAATAGGCCATTAACATAACATAACCAAGGAGGGAACCCCACATGTCCCTCCTTGTCTCCTTCCTTGGATGTCCACCACATGGACCGTCCCATAATCCTGGAATCACAGTTAGGGAGACACATGCAACCCTAGGCGCGTCCCTATAAATATAAGTCCATTTTCCTCATAATGGCCAATCCCGCTTACACCCAGAAAAAGACTTTAAGTCCTTTCTCTCTTAATTTTTCCCTAGTCTCTCGAGCTCCCTCGGCTTTCTCAGCCACCACTCCACTATCACTCTAACACCACCGATAGTCATCATGAGTGTTACTCCGACTCTTGGCTCGGACCATATGTCGAGGTCCTTACCAAATGTGGGAAACCAAACGACTAACTATCCTTCTCCACTTGTGATACGTACCATACAATACGTAAAAAAGGTTTTTGCGGATAAACGTCATCAATTCGAGTTGTTTGAGGAAGGTGCTAGGTAATGGTATTTCTTCAAATAGGCATTTTTCGATCTGTACTTATAACAAGCTTCAACAAAGAAATATAGTCCATAAAGCGGATGAGCCTAAAAGTAAAGAAGCCAATCTGCCAGCCAAATCCTTACACCGTATGCCACTTTATTGCAATATGGCGGATGAGCTCTTGTCAAAGATTTAAATGACCAAGTGTCGAAAAGATTACAATGTATGACCCATCCATCCTTACGTCGTAAGCACCTGATGACCAAATGACGTGGAAACTTATCAAGAAGCATAAGGCATATGTCATCTATGTACATATGTCGTAAGACTAGACGGGACAAGGCTTGTTTGGCTATAAATACCACATTTTCTACACACAATTGGTAAGCTTTTGAAACCCTAAATCCTTGGTCTTTTTTGGTGGCTGAAGAACGAAGGAAGACACCAAAAGTAGAGGTTTTACACATCATGAACCTATTGATTATCAGTTTTTTTAATATGATTTCGATTATCTTGTTTACTATGAATAATCTTTGTTTATTATTTGTTATGTAAGGCTAAGACTTTTGTTCTTTCCTTGTTATATAAACTGTAATCTTGTGAATACGAGACTATCTATTTTTATAGAAACATGTGTCATATTGTTACCGTCTATCTCTCGCCAATACGAGACTATCTTTCTAAACACTTATGTTCATTATATTTATGTCAAAATTTTGTACGTTAACACAATCTAAATTAGTAAATTATAATAAATAATTTGAAAAAATTAATTATATGTGACTTAACATTTATGTTTTTATTTTTCCATAGTTACACTAATTTGTAATAAATGTTTTTATTTATCCCAAATATGATATTTATCGGTTTCCCTCTCCCAAAAATTTCATTTGTCCCACTTAAAATTTTCCCCAAAATCAAAATAACATTTTTCCCTCTAATAGTCTAATTTGTCATCCACACATCCTATCCTTTTCTTATCTAATCTTTCAAAATCACATCTTGCATCTCAACTACTACTGGCGCTCCACCAAACCATCAACATCCCATATCCTAACTACAACACGAACCACCATTTCACCTTCGAACAACCACAGTCCCCAAAAATCAGCATATGTATGGTTTTAATTTTTAAAACTTGTTTAATTGTTTCCTTTCGGAATAATTTTTATCTTTTACTTACTAGTTATTTTATGCGATTTGGGTTCTAATAGATTTTATAGTTTATGATTTGAGCATGTTTATGTGTCTGCACACAAGGTGTTTGTTGAAATGCTTAAACTTGTATTTATGTTTTCGTCAGGTTAGCTTCTTCCTTTTGTATCATCTATATCTTATATTAGTTAAATGAACTTAAGCTATACTGATATGTTTGCACCAAATTTGTCTGTGTTGATTATGTTTTAATATAAGATTTTGGATTAAAATTAAGGTGTTTATATGAATGGTTTTTATATATTATGTGCCTTACATAGATATCACTTTGAGCTTATGGAGTATATACGTTTGTGTATAAAGTTTAACAGAGTATGGGGTGACATAGTTTTGAATAAAATGAAGTGGGTAATTGTTTGTCTTTTAGAACAAGGATTTTAAAGCCTCGTGCATTGCCGTGACATTGTATGACTATCTTGGCTTAGCAAAATTGATTTTGATATAATTTGAATACAAAAGATAACTCTTTATTGCTGCAAGTCTAACTGATTCTTACCTCATATATGTTAACCGGCATCTTATTCCTTTCTTGAGATTGCATAGGTGATTAAACATAATCTTAGTAATGAGATTGCCATATTATAAGTATCACCAAGACAATTACCCAATTTTTTTAGCAAAATAAAGTTGGCAAATGATGGAGTCATACATGTGCTGTGAGAAAGAAAAGAGAGAAAAAATAGGAGGGAGATAGATTTGACCCACTAACCTCTTAGTTTTTATGCATGATGATTACCACCAAGCTAACATTCATTCATCTAATACATATATCTTAATTATATATTGTTGTTGTTGTAGAAGTTTTTAAGTTGAAATATTTTTGATAATGTTGCATATATTATTCTTTATGGTTAGTTACAATTTTGTGGTTAATTATTTATGTTCTTTATGAAACAGGATGAGAACTTGTATAATGGGAAAGAAGACTAAGGATACATGATATATGATAGACAACCTAAATACAAAATAAGTTTGTATTTTGGATAAGATTCAGGTCATCTTCACATTCGAGGTACATTGGACTTTACTTATGAAATACTACTGATGTGTATCTTAAGGGACACAATTATTTATCTTATAAACTTCACATGATGTAGAGCTCTTAAATTTATGGTGCCATTTTTGCAAATCTTGTTATTCAATCATATCAACCTGGTTTCGACAAGGTACTTATGTTTATCACATTAATGTACTCTTTGAACTCTCTGTCAGTCTTTCACTAAACCTAATGTATTTAGTTCAACTTTTGATGATACCACTAATTCGTTTCAATTGATTTAGCATCTTATTTGAATGTATGTTTTAACATCTTTTCCAGTTGCAAGAAAGGCGAAGGAGCATCAAGGAGACCATCATCGTCGTGAAGTAGCTCAAAAGAGATTAGTATCTTTCATATTGTTGGATGTCGAATATTATATAGACATGAACTTGTAATTTGGATGTTTGATTGATATGTATGTTTGGTGATTTTAAGTTTGATTTGAATCTATTAGGTTCTTTTTGGATAAATGCGTATTTTTGTATATTATTGGTATACATGATTAATGAAAAGAATCAGGCTCAAATAGTTGCAAAAATGACTTATTAGCGACATATTACTAACGGAACAATGACTTTGGGTTTGTTAGTAATATGTCGGTATTTAATGACGTTAGTTATCTGTTAGTAATATCTGTTGGGAAACCGTTGCTAAACTGTCGGTAAAATACGTGAGGAAACTGTTGCTAAGCTGTAGTTGTAGCTTTTTCTAATAGTGCAAATATGTGTTGATGCAAAAAATGTTCGTTGCAAAATTATGGGAAAAGGTGTTCATTGCAAAAAAGTGTCTTTATTCCAACGAATTATCTTTCGTTGCAAAATGGTTGCAAAAAGTTTATGCTTGATGCAATTCGGTTGCAAATTAAATTTGCATGGAGCCTTTTTGCAATAGTCGAAATCCATTGCATTTCCGTTGCAAACAGCCTTTTGCAACAGATTTGCGTCATATTTGGACGGTTGCATTAGGCCATGTTTGTTGTGGTGATAATCAACTGGATTTGGTGTTTTAGAACTTTAGGTTATAAATTTCTACATGGTATCAGAGCCAAGTTGCTCTATACCAAAGTTTTAAAACTACTTTGAAAATTAGGGTTTCTTGATTTTTAAGGGTTTTGATCTATACGTTTAAGTCTAGTTTTAATTAGTGTTTTTAGTAAATTTAGACTTAGATTTATTAGATCTAAGTGTTAATTGGTTTTTTTTAAGTTAGGGTTTCTCTTGATTTGGGGGTTTCTTGGTCCTGGTGTTATCAGTTCAATTAGAGCTCATTGTGAGTGGTTAATAGGTTATTAATTACGGTTTGGTCAAGAATTAGAGTTTACTGTATCAAACCCTAATTCAGCTTAATTGTTTTTGTTTCTTGATTAATTATGTTCTAATTGATCATGTTTTTAAAGATCTTGCAATTTTGTGTTAAAACCTTAAAAATTAAAATTAGGGTTTCAACGGTTCTTGATCAATTAGTTTTTTTTCAGGCTTCTTGTAACCCTTGCACTTTTTTGAAATCTATATGTTCTAATTTAGTCATTTAACCTTTTGACTTTTGTCAATCCCGTTAGAACAAGTTACCATGTTCACGGTGTTGAATCTATGTTTATCTTGGTTATCGACCTTTTATTGCTTATGTTAATCCTTTTTAGAGGATTTTATCTATGTTGATCATGATTCGGGAGGTTTACCCCGTAGATAGCTTGAAATATCAAATAACGAGTCCTGATACGTCCGTTAATGTTCAAAGCGAATCTAAGGAAGTTTAATTATGAAAGGTGTCGTGTGAATATTCTAAATTCATGGAAAAGTATTTTTAAAGTCATTAAAAATACTAGGAAACTTTGGGTAACATTTTAAAATCGTGAACGATTAGTTTTAAAGGAAACCGACACAAAACGAAGCAACCCGACCCTCCCTTGGATGCCATATCCGGTCGAACCCAAGAGGGGACAAGGGTGGCTAGTTTTTAGCTCTTGTATCCCAACCCTTGGTATAAGTCTTTTGTCTTAACTCTTAACATGCATTTCTCATTTTTAAACATCACACACACACACTTCCTTTCTCCCTTGTGGCTTGCGTCCGATTTCATACACACACAAACACTTATAATTTTTGCAACTTTGATCAAGAACATGAAGGTCTAGGTGTATTGGGTTGATTCTGGTAGACGGGGTATCATTTAAACAAAGTTTGGGTTGTCGGATCGTGTCTTAACTCGCTTTCAAAATCCTCTTTGTAAGTCGACTCTTTCTAAAATATTATTGTACTTTTAGTTGTATATTGATGCATAGATGAATGTTGTACGGTGCGTTTTCTATGAATCGTAAGCTTAAATTTTCGAAAGTAAATAAAGGGGTACTTGGTTCGGTTCAAATATGATAAATAGGGAACAAGGGTTTATCATTTTTATGTCGTGGTTGTGATGGATGAAAAACATTTAGATACTATATAGCTTATTATCGGTCTAACTTAAAAATAAGCATATTCGGCTTATTTTAAGCTTAATAACTTTCGGTTGGAATAAGGGTATAAGGAAACTTGGTTTTGGTTATTTATCTATGGTATCTTATTATTATAAGCGTATTTTAATAGCTTATTTTGATATCTACAAGAAATATGTAGCTTAATAGCTTGTTAAAAAGCTTAGTGAACTTATTTTGGGCTTATGATGCTCACGGCCTAATAAGTCCCAATAAGTTGTGGCTTATTGTGGACCTTATTGTGGTTTGACTTATTTTTGTGGCTTTTAGTTATAGCTTATTACGTTATTTAAGGCCTAATGTAGCTTAACGGTTTGAAAATAACCTACGAATAGCTTATTTTGGGCTTAAAGGGGGTCACGGCCCAATAAGACAAACCAAACCATGGCTTGGTCTTGGTCCATGAGCCTTGGCTTACGTTGTGGTTTATTTCTGAACTTATATTTATTACTAAGTATGTTATAGAACCTAAATCGGATCTTAGAACTTAATAATAGCATTTTGGATCTCTATTGGGCCTTAAGGCCCAATTAAGCGAAACATGGTCGTTTTATACGTTTAAACGGACTTTTGAAAGTAAAACGTATTTATATAGGCATTGAAAGTCGTTTGAGGAAATACGCTTTGATAAACGTTGCGAGATATAGATTTTTGGCATTTTTTGTCAGAAAATGGTGAAATTGTGGAAAAGTGTTGAAAATTGAGGTATGAAACCTTGGAAAACGTTGTATAAACGAACGGGTCATGTCGAAATTTCATAAAAATCCTATACTTAGATTTTGCTCAAAAACTTACTTTTGCATCAAAATAATAAAATATTATTATTTTAATAAGTCAACTAAATGACGAAAAAATATATTTTATAATTATAAAATATGAAACTTCTTCTAGTCGTTTTGCATAAATAAACGTCTCATTTTTTATAATCTATACAAATAATTAAGGTAACTAAGGTTACCGAATGGATTTACCAAAGCATATTTCTAAATATCTATTATCTAAGTCTTCTTATATTACTTGTCTACCTTTACTTAAATAGTATAAGTATATTATAGTAAGGTATGAACTAGAACATGTTATCTTCGAATCTAAACCGTCAACCATCACACCACTAAAAATGTTAAGGGTGACTGTACAACGCACATCTGACCTCTATGTATCAACCTTGAAAACACTTTTGAAACGTATATCTAAATTGAACATTAACTGGCATAGGTCGTGTCCGGACGTCGTTGCATTTTCTTGTTTGATCTTGATCTTGCTACTTATCACCTTCTTGCTTAAGGTGAGTTCTCGTAGCCTCACTTTTTAACTCTTTTCTGTTGGGAGAAAATGATACTCAAATTTGTTTTGAACTTGTTTTCATTACTGTACGAAAACTTTTTATCTTTTTGGACAATGATATGTGCCTATGACTGCTATGTGAATGACATGAGATTTGAATTTAACTTATTTTGTGATCTTGTGATCTTGTGAACTTGTGGATCTTCCGCCCTATGTATAGCTCCAGCTGGTAGGCTTTAGGTACGAGTAACTAAGAGCTAGAACTTTAAGAAGTGTTGGTATCATTAGTTGTGTATCTATGGATCTTTTATAGCAAGGAGTTGCTATGCTGGTATCTGAACTATTGCATGTATTCACTGTCATATTGCACAATTGTCCACATCTTGAAACTATGGCACAGGAACTGGGCTTACTATCAAACCTATGAGCTCACCAACATTATGTTGACCTTTTCGAGTATCATTTTCAAGTGTTGTTAATGATCAGTGAAGCTAGGTGCGAGCTTTAGCAGACCTTAAGAGAATCCTGTTTGGGTTATGTTTTGAGAGACCTTGTGTTGACACTCTATTTTGAACTTAAGCATTTTGGGATTATTATCTTGAGACTAGTATTATCCCCTTCCTGGGAAAAATTAGTTGTAATCTTTGAGACTATGTGATGTGTTCTTTGACTTATCTTCACTCAAGTTCTTACTTGGGGTCGGAGAATGTCACGACACTTTTATGAATGCATTTTAGTTTTTCTCTATCTTGTATCTTGTGTTGTGAAAATCAATTCTCCGTCACGCCTCGTGTTTCCGCCTGAGTCGGGGTGTGACACTTCTTGTTACTAATTAATTTGTTAATTGAGTTCTTTTAGGTTGTTTTTCGTTGTGAAATTGGAGTTTAAGATCTTCTTGATCTTGTCATTTATTGGTAAATTTTTTTGGAATCTTGCATGCACTGTAGCCCTTCTCGTACCCTCTCTAGGTTTTTTATTATGTTTTCTAGAATTGGTAGAAGGGATAGGTTAAGAGGTTTTATTGATTGATTGTTGGATTTGAGATTGGTGGTTGATTTTGGAGGAGTTTATGGTTTGCTGACCCTAGTACAAAATTGTTTGGTTGTCTAAGTGGTCACCCTTAACAAGAAATATTGCTTTGACCTACTTCTTTAAGAAGCAAGAAGACCAGGTTAATCTTGTCTAGGTGATTGATTAGTACCACGATCTGGTGGTTTGTTTTTTTTTCTATTCCTTTCTTGTGTTTCTTTGTTGATTATTTACTTGGTCACAACGGTTGATGCTGATAAATCTCCACAAGATAAAAATAAAGATAAAGAATATGAGGATGTTAGGGGTAGTAAGGGTGATTTAAAACTGGATATATATATATGACCATTTGTATTTACACCCTCAAGACATTAAGAATTACAAGGTATGGTTTGCTGCTGTGTAGTTGGCTTTACACACTAGAAATAAGAGTAGGTTTATTACTGGTGCTTGTGTTAGGAGTCCTAATAATGCTCAGTTACAGGATAAATGGGATAGCTGTAATGCTGCGGTTTTGTCTTGGCAATTAGGTTTTGTGTCTCAGGATCTTTATAAGGGTCAATTGTTTTCTAAAATTGCTAAGGATGTTTGGGATGAGTTAGAGGAAACTTATAATAAACAAGATGGTTATGTGATATTCAATTTGCATCATAAAATCTAAACCTTAACTCAATCTGGAATGTCTTTATCTGAATATTGTCATGAGTGCAATGCTATGTGGAGGCAGTTTGACTCCCTGGTTGATCTGCCTGCTTGTACTTGTGAGGGTGTTCATAAACTTAAGAAACATGCTCAACTTATCAGGTTGATGCAGTCATTAATGGCGTTTGACGATGTGTTTAGTTCTGTTAGAAGTATTATTCTTACCACGGACCCTATACTTGATGTCAAATCTGCTTTTGTTACTTTGTCCATAGATGAGTCACATAGAAATAGGAATGTTACATCTAAAAATGTAAATTTTGGACCTTCTGCTTTTGCAGCCAGGTCTAGTAATAATAATTGGAATTCTAATAAAAATAATAATTGTAATAATACTAAAAAAAGGTTTGGCAGAGTATCTAACCTTGTCTTCAAACACTGTAATATGACTGGGCATGCTATGGATAGATGTTTTGAGTTTGTGGGATATCCACTAGGGTTTAAAAGAGGAAATGTGACTCAAAACAATGTAAATAATGTGTCGGCATGTGATAATAAGTCTGATCATAGTAAGAGTACTTCTAATACTCTTACTAGTGATTAGTATCAGAGGTTCATGTCTTTGTTGAGTGGTACAAGTGATACTATCAAAGGTCATGCTAGTGTTGCAGGTACTTTTATGGTTTCTGATTACGTGATAAGTTTTTATGCTTATAGATTCTTTAATTACAATTCTTATATAAGTATTTATAGTACTTATATTGGGTAGATTATTGACTTAGGAGCCAGTCAACACATTATTTTTTGTGCCACACTTCTATATGACTTGATGTTTCTCACATAAATCTTATTATTACACATCCCAATGAGACTCTTGCACAGGTTAAACAAATTGGAAGTTATAAACTGGGAAATAATTTGATTATTAAAGATGTGTTGGTGGTTCTTGGATATCATGTTAGTTTGTTATCTATTCATAAATTGTCTAAAGATAATAAAGTTGTGGTTAGTTTTAATGATTCTAAGTGTAAAATTTAGGATTTAACTTAAAAGTTCATGATGGGGACTGATAGTGAGAGAGGAGGTCTATATTTATTTAATGAATGTAAGAGAGTGAATAATAGTAACATACAAGTTGTTATGTATCTAATTGGGTATGACTGTTCTTAAGGATAAAATTAAAGATCTTACTCAATTAGTTCTGGACCTTGTGAAATTTGTCATAAAGCTAAACAGACTAGAGAACCATCCTCTTTAAGTGAACATAAGTCTAAAAATCTAGGTGAACTTTTCCATTTAGATGTGGTGGGTCCATACAAGGTTACTAGTACAGATGGTTATAGGTTTTTCCCGACTATAGTGGATGACTACACTAGAGTTGTTTGGGTGTTCTTAATGGAAAGAAAAAGTGAATTTTATGATCACATTGTTGACTTTTATAACTTGATTAAAAATCAATTTGAGAAAACTGTTAAAGTTTTTAGAAGTGATAATGGAAGAGAGTTTGTAAATTAAAAGTTTGAAATTTTTTTGAAACTTAATGGTATTTTACATCAAACTTCTTGTCCTTACACACCTTGTCAGAATGATGTAGCATAAAGAAAATACAAACATTTGTTGAATACTGCTAGAGCCCTCATATTTCAGGGGGGTTACCTTTAAACATGTGGACTGAATCTGTTCTAACTACAACCTATTTGATCAACAGGTTACCTACTGTTGTGTTGTCTTTTAGAATTCCTTATGAGTTAGTGTATAAGTCTCAGCCTAGTCTCTTTCATTTAAAGGCTTTTGGTAGCTTATGTTTTTCTACAGTTTTAAATGAGTCTGATAAATTTGGTTTCTAGATCTGATAAGTGTGTTTTTGTTGGCTCTGCCTTTGATAAAAAGGGAAATAAGTTTTTTAGCTTAGATCAAAGAAAGTTTTTTTCTCAATGGATGTTAATTTCTATGAAACTGTGTTTCCTTTTAAGAGTAATTCTTTCAATAAAGAATTTGTCTTTGAGAAAAATGAAACAAATGATTTAAACTTTTTTGATGAAATAAAAGAGAGCAGCCTTGAGTCTAATGAGCCCAATGATGATAGGGGAGACAGTGCAGTTAATGGTAATAAGTCTGCACCTAATAAGAGTACCCAAAATCCTATTATCAGCACTGTAGATAAAGCTTCCAGTGACAAAGATAATGCACAAACTAATAAAACAGATTAGATGCTTAATGCAGATAGTGCAGATGTCATTGGTAACACTTCTAGTAGGAAGGATACTAGTGAAAATGAGTATGTAACTGAAACTGGTGTTTCTGAGGGTATATATAGTACTAAATTAGATGATGATGATGAATATGAATCTGATGAGTTTAAATAGAGTCATGAAATCCATGACAAGCCTACATGGGATTTGAGTAGTCACATTTATTCTTATGTTAGCATTAGTTTAGTAGCATTACTTCCTAGTTTTAATACTTGTTCTATTTGTCTTCCTAGTTAATGGTTACACCTCTTGGTTGTCATCATCTTTGTATTTAAACACATGAAATAAAATGGAAGGAAGAAGATTTTTATCAAAGAAAATTATGGTTCATTCTCACCCTAAGAGAATACTTTATCCTTTTCTTTTAAGCTCTGAGTTAGGACCTATCAATTGGTAACAGAGCTATGGCATCAAACAAGGATCATATCAAAAACTTGGAGGCTGCATTGGGAAAACTACAAGATGGTATTGCTGAGATGAAAATTGGTTTCGCTGATAAGTTTTAACACTTGGAGGACATTGTGACGAAACTTTCTGATGTCGTTCTTTCCGGAAAAGATGGTGTAACTACAACCAAGCAGGGAGGTCAATGTTCTATTTAAAATTGACCAAACTTGAGTTACCAACATACCGTGGTGATGAGGATCCTACTGAATGGTTCATTAAAGTTGATCAATTCTTCGAATACCAAGGTACACCGGTAACACAAAAGGTGTCATTAGCTTCATACCATTTGCAAGGTGAATCAAACCAATGGTGGCGGTGGTTATGTAATGCTTACCAAGAGGAAGGGAAAGAAGTGATATGGGAGACGTTTTATGAAGAGTTGTGGTCTCGATTTGGTCTAACAAATTAGGAGGATTTCGATGAAGCTCTTTTAAAGGTACAACAAACGGGCCCATTTCAAGAATATAAAAGGAGTTTGAGAGGTTGGGAAATCAAGTTTGAGGATGGACTCAAAAGGCACTTGTTGGCACATTCATGGGTGGTCTTAAACCTGAAATTGCAGATGGCATCAGAATGTTCAAGCCAACAAATTTAAAGAATCCTATGAGTCTTGCTCGGATGAGATATGAACAATTGAATCGATTGTCACTCATCAAGCAAGCATCCTCAGTAAGACCAACAAAGAACACCACTATGAAGCGGCTCACTTAGGACGAGATGAAAAGTAAAAGGGCTCAAGGTCTATGTTTTAATTGTGATGAAAAAATTAATATGGGTCACAAGTGCAAAGGACCATAATTATTAGTTATGGTAAGTGCCTTCAAAGACAATGATTTAGTGCAAGACATTTTTTATCAACATGAACCTTGAGGTCAATGTTCTTCTTAAGAGGAGGGTAATGATAAGTCTAAATAAAGTCATGAAAGCCATGACAAGCCTACATGGGATTTTAGTAGTCACATTTATTCTCATGTTAGCATTAGTTTAGTAGCATTACTTCCTAGTTTTAATACTTGTTCTATTTGTCTTCCTAGTTTAATCATGGAATGGTTACACCTCTTGGTTGTCATCTTTTTGTATTTAAACACATGATATAAAATGGAAGGAAAAAAATTATTATCAAAGAAAATTATGGTTTATTCTCACCCTAAGAGAATACTGTATCCTTTTATTTTAAGCTCTGAGTTGGGACCTATCAGAATCTAAGAGTGAAGAGATTGAGTCTTTTGGATAATTGTTTGGTTGGTCACCAGACTCATCAGCAGGTCAAACTGTTAGAAGAACTGGTAGGAAAACTAGTCTTCCATATAAGTATATTTATTATGTGCTTAATAAAGATTTTAAGTATAGTATAAATAAGGTTGTTAACTATTCTAATTTGTCGCTTGATAACTTTGTGTTTACTACTAGTATTAATAAGATTCATGAGCCTACTACATATCTAGAAGCTGTTATAGACAGCAGGTGGATAGAGGCTGTTAATCAAGAAATAGAGGCCCTTAATAGAAATAGAACTTGGGAAGTCACTAATTTACCAAGTAACAGAAAACCTATTGGTTATAAGTGGGTCTATAAAGTTAAGTATAAATCAAATGGTGAGGTAGAAAGGTTTAAAGCTATGTTAGTAACAATAGGCTATAACCAGAGAGAAGGTATTAACTATGAGGAAACTTTTACTCTTGTTGTGAAAATTGTCACTGTTAGGTGTGTATTGAGTATAGCTGTCAGTTATAAGTAGTCTTTGTTTCAACTTGACATTAATAATATATGGTGACTTAGAAGATGAGATTAATGAGTTTTAACCAGAGGGTTGGTTCTAATTAGAGAAAGATGAAAAGAGTTTGGTAAAACAGGTTTAAGACAATTATATAGGCTGAAACAAGCACCAAGAAAGTTGAATGAAAATTCAAATGTTTCTTGGATTTTGGTGCGAGTGTGAATTGGATTTTTTTTGTTTCATTAAAAATGATAAAGATGTTATATTGATTCTTCTTGTTTATGTGGATGGTATAATTGTAACTGGGAATAATCCTGATGAGATTAAAAAAGTTTAAATAGTTTTTGAGTATAAATTTTTTAATCAAGGATTTGGGTAAACTTAAATATTTTTGGGGAATCTAAGTTATTGATATTTCTAATGGTATTTGTTTAACCCAAAGGAAGTACTGCACTGAATTATTATTTGAATTTGGGATGTTAGCTTGTAAACCATGCAATATTCCTATTGAGACCAATCTTGAGAGTAAAAAACTGGTTTCTAAATTTGAGGATGATGAGGCTTTAATTGGAATAACTCATTATCAGAAGTTAGTTGGAAAGTTGATTTTTTAACCATGACAAGGCATGATATATATTATGCAGTTCATTGCTTAAGTCATGTCATGCATAGTCCTAGGAAGTCTCATTTGAGGCTCGCCTTTAGAGTTTAAGGTACCTTAAAAAGGAACTTGGTTTAGGTATAACTTTTAAAGAAAGTAACTATAATTATTTGAAGGTGAAATGTAAAGTTACTAGAAGGTCTATAACTGGATATAGTGTGGTTTTAGAAAATAATCTTGTTTCCTAGAAAAGTAAAAAATCAAGTTGTGGTTTCTAGATCTTCTAGTTAAGCTGAGTACAGGGCTATTGTTGATCCCTGCTAGATCTTGCAAACCTTGTAAAGGGTTAGTTGTATTGAATAGATTCAACACAACTATGCTTAGAAACTTGATACTAAGAGTATGTGGAATCTACTCTTTAGTATTTAGAAGTAAAGCAATGGAATAGTAACAATGATGCAATAGAATAAAAAATGAATATTAACCAAAAAGCTTCAATATTATTATGATAAATAATACGAGTACTCTTCACTAGTACTAGGGTTTACAACCTTAAAGCTATGAATGTGTCTATCGAGATGTGTTTACAATCAAAACCTAGGGTCTCCTTTTATACACCAAGGAGTCCTTTACAAGATAACTACGAATCTTCTAAACTTATATAAGATATCTATGTATCTTCTAAATATATAAGATATACATTAAATCATTCCATACATATCACTTCACACGTCTTTGATCTTCTGGCAGTTGTATTCTTCATGTAGCGGTACTAAGTCTTCTAACATTATTAAGTTAGTACTGGCAGTACTAACTTTCTTCTAGCAGTACTAACCAGTTAGTACTGGTAGTTATATGATGAGCAGTACTAAGTTCTTAAACTAGAAGCTAAAGATTTATTTCCAACAATCCTCCCCTAAACTTGTGATTTACCTTCAAATCTCAAGTCTCTTCTGAATCAAATCTTCTAGTCTGGTCTACTGAGGATGCTTCCAAACACTTTTCTACTGCAGTACTTGTGACTTGACAAACCCGATGAGCTCATAACCCATTTCACTTTAATGATCTACTTCAAGCCTTCTACTTAACATTTTTGACAGAGTATCTTGTGACAGAGGATATTTCTTTTCAACCATCATGTGAATCACTAAACCATTATCCATTAAAAGCAGATGAACTCCACAAAAATTATGTAACTTCTAATCAATCTCTTTAGATCTCCCCAAAGCAATAAGTCATAACCTTCTGGACTTGCTGTCTGAAATCTATCCTTGACCAATCTGTACAATTCCAGCACATCTTGCCTATCAAAATCATAAAGCATTGCACTAAATATCTTGTAATGGTTAACACTTCCATATGCTATTTTGATTTGATAATAGTATTTATCATTTGCTAGAATCTGTGTCTCTCAGTCAACTATTGGATACTTTGTTGCTAATGATTCAACATCAAGAATTTCTTCTTCTGGAACAATGTTCAAGTAAACTTGAAGTTCTTTTTTCTCAGCATCATCTTCTAACTTATGTTTCTTAGCACTTTCTTCACTAAGAGTTTCTCTTGCTCTTTTCCTAGCAAGTGATTTCTTTCTTCTTCCTCCAGTTTTCTTTTCACTACCGTTTTCCTTTTCAGAATCCATAGGTATAAAGGATTGAATTTGATCCTAAACTCTTTCAAATATAGGTCTTATTTCTTCATAACTCATTCCCTTAAAGTGACTCATCTTGTATCCACCTTGATACTTCAGATACATGCACATGTTCTTCCTGACTTCAGCTATAGAGAAAGGTCTTATCTGAAGAGCATGGTATCTTAACACAGAAGGATCACTCCAATCAATATCATGAGCTTCTTTAGCAGCAACTTCTTCTCTTTCATCCAACTTCTTTTGCAATTCTAAAGCTATTTCAAAATCAAACTTATCTTGTTCTTGTTCTGCCTTGAACTTAGCTTGTTCTTCCTCAAACACCTTCTTAGCTAATTCTTCATCAATGCTCATTTGAACTTGAACCCTTTTCTTGATTTTCTTTGGTGGCTCAGATTGTTACATAATGGCTTTTCTTTTATCTTTTGCTTTTGATGCACTCCTCCTAATATAGACTAGTGTTTCAGCACCACTAATGTCTTCAACAGTAGAAACTCTTAGAGGGCTAACAGTACTAATGGAAGCACTAGCAGTGGTAACTGCTGCATCAGCAGTACTAACTGCTATATTGGCAGTACTAATCTCCAGCCCAGCAGTGGTAACAGGTATACTGGC
This sequence comes from Tanacetum coccineum, assembly GCA_026074375.1. Classification (NCBI taxonomy): domain Eukaryota; kingdom Viridiplantae; phylum Streptophyta; class Magnoliopsida; order Asterales; family Asteraceae; genus Tanacetum; species Tanacetum coccineum. Next base: position 90,295 of record BQNB010000748.1, read on the forward strand.
AGTAGCATCAAAATCATATTCCATGTCTTGCTGAGGTTGTACCAATGAGATTGTAGGATCTATATCAATATCAGAGATCTTCCTTCCCTGTTTGGAAGAATCCTCTGCAGCATCTTTATCCTTTGAAATAACAATCCTAGCCCTTCTCCTAGCTTTGCCTGTCTTGACATTTTTCTCCAACTTTTTCACTCTTAAAATGAGTCTTGTAAGAGCAGTACTATAAGTCTTCTTTGTCTGCTGCAAGTCCTTCTCCAAAACTCCAATTCTATTTGTCAACTGAGTAACCAAATCCATCAATTCATTTTGTGATAAACTACCCTCATCACGTCCAAGTGAGTGAACACTTTGGAGAGGTGATTCATGGGGCATTGGAGCTGCCTCCTAAATAGGTGTGATGGGTGATTGTGAGGTGGATGGGGCACTGATTGATGTGTGATGGGATGATAAGGATGGTGAAGATGTTATTTTAGAAGGGGATGTCTCAGGAGTGGTTTGGATAGATGGTTCTACACCTTGAGGCTGAACTAGCATTGTGTCAAACAATGGAGTAATCACCCCAGAATATCCCTTGGAGACTCTCTTCATGTTGCTGAACAGTTTGTGTGTAAGGGAAGAAGTAGGATAGGTTCTTGTATGGGAGAAAAGAAGTCTTTGGTGTTTGTTCAAAAAGAATTGTATGAATCGAGGATACATCAAAAACTTGTGTGTGCTATCCAAATTCTTTACCATGGCATCAAAAATGAATTTTGAAAAGTTAAAAGTCCTGTTTGTTGCCAGGCATATGATAGCAGTAGCTATGTTGCTACTAAACTGCTCCCAAGCAGTCTTCTTAAGACTCAAGCAGTGGAGTATGGTATGAATGAAGAACTTCCACTATGGGGAAAAGTGGCCCTTTTGAAAAGTAAGACTATCAGAAGTAGTTACATACCCCCATCAAAGCCAATTGCTCAAAGATTTCTATAGTAGGGAGAGAGGGAATGCCTTCAGAATCTTTAAGCTTGAGATGCCTTCTAATGGATCCCTCTAAAATTGTTATCTTGACCTTTCTATCAATGGTTGTTGTAATACCCAATACTCCATCATCAATTATGCATAAAGCAGCAGTTTGCCAACATTGTTTGATAAGAGAAGTATAAATGGTTGGACTTGCAGTGAGGGCATAGTGGATGTGACTTGCAGAGAGAAAATCAATGATTTCATGAAACCCTTCACTTCCTTCTGACTTCTCTAAGTATGCAACCATGTTGTGCTTATCGCAAAATTCTAAATTCGCCATTAGATGAAGATAAAGTTAATTAAGGTTCTGGGATATGATCGTGGGAGAGAGTATAAGTGTTTGGTAGAGTTAATTAAGATATAAGAGAGTTTTTAAGGTTTTAAATTGCACTGACTGAAAAAGATTTGTACTTATCTTGAAGAAATCTTATGTTTTTATAGAAAGATCATGAATTCTCCAATTAGTCAAACCAATAGACGAAGTTGTTGGCGGAAATTTCACAACCGCTATATTTAGAGAAGGAAATTCTGTTATGGCTCAAACAGTACTAACGGTTACCCAGCAGTACTAATATTAGCCTAGCAGTACTAACTCTAAGCACAACAGTACTAAAATATGACTATCAGTACTAAGTAATGCCCAGCAGTACTAAGTAATGCCCAGCATCGGTTTATAACAATTGTCCCCAAAGTGTAATAAGACCCCAAATCTTAAGTGTTGACTCTTCAATTATTGACTCCCAATGTATCATCGCACCTCGTGCCTTATTGACCTGAAAAACATGCTTAAAACGTCAACATAAAGTTGGTGAATTCATAGGTTTATGTAAATCAATGGTAGGACCGCAAGATTTCCAAGTGTATGATTAAGCAACAGATGCAAACATCATAAAAGTAATTACGTTTCCTAAGCTCATGACACCGAGGCTCGACGTATATGAATGCAATTATAAATTGCCAACTGGTGTCCGTGAATGATGTGCTAACCCTGCAACATCCCAAATTCGACATGGTATGCGTTCGTTCCCAGTGATAGCTAGTCACCCGAACGGGGATTGTCAATCCCTAATAGATCTATCCATAACATTCGCGCCCGCACAATGTAATTCCCAATCACATCTATGCAATTAACAGTTCATGATCATGGACATAAAGGGGTTATGGTAACTTAGGCAAACACGTAATCATGGCATAAAATGTACACTTGCGTCCAGTTTGTAAAACAAAGCATGTTATCACCCCAAGGATGTAAGTCATTTAAATAATTGTAAAGCATGGGGCTATGAACTCACCTTAGCCGGTAGTTCTCTGAATGATAACAAGTATCCAAGTAGGTAGTGGATCACACCGTTAAGTACCTAAGTAAGTACGGTCAAGTCTTAGTTTACACATTTAAGCTAACGACTCACTGTATAAACTAAATCCCATTTTAAGTTTATATATATACCGTTATCACTTGTGTGGTGACACACAAGATTATTGTATTTATAGTGTCGATGGTTCTCGAGAAACGTGAAATCTTTATTAATAAATATACTTATTTATTAACTTGTTATTAAACCTGATTAATGTCCGAATACCTTAATGTTTGACGGGCGCGTTAAGTGTTTTATTTATTTCCTTTTTGTCTAGTACCCGTAGGTAAGTTCCTAGTTATTCCACTTTAGTCCCTAGGTTTATAAATATACACTTTTATATTTTAAACCTTTTAGTTTCGGAAATGACATAATTAGTCCCTTAAGCTTACAAAAAGGTAGTTTAGGTCCTTATAATTACACTTAGATCCCTAAGTTTCAGAATGTTGCAAGAACAGTCCCTGGGGTTATTGAAATTCAAAAATGACAAAGCTAACCCCTTATGTTTCAGAAATTACATTTTTAGTCCTTTGACCATAATGCTTTACAAACCCAACCGTAACCTGATCATTAGTGAGTAATGCACCATTAGAATCCAAAACAGCCTCAACACGATTCCTACTAATTCGACTCTTAACCGCCTTGTGGAAATAAGTTGTATTCGAATCACCAAGCTTTAACCATTCGATCTTAAACTTTTGCTTCAAGAACCTCTCTTCCATAAGTAAAGCATCATTGAAAGCATGCAAATAAGCTGCCTCCTCTAAACGAATCTTACTATTAAAGGGGTCAGAATCCAAAGAAGTTTGAACTTGATCAAGCTCAAAACGAAGCCTCTTGACATTCTCATGCAAGTTACCATGCATGAACAACAATTTACGAAATGGCTTCTTTAGCAACTTCAATTTCTTCACAACCTGAAACATAAAAAATATGCTGACGTGTGTAGCCATTCCCTCCTGCACAACATTCTTAAAAGAATTATTATGGACAAGCAAATTGGTAAATTTAAAAGGCCTTCGTTCCATCTTATTTGTTAACGGAATCTTTGAACGGCGGGAGCATGATCTGAGATCCTATAGGGCATAAAAATAGCATGAGTACCCATAAACATGTCATTGAATTCCAAATTCACCATAACATGGTCAATCTTTGTTAGGATCCCATCATTCCCTTTCGGCTTTTGGTTCCAAGTAAATTGAAGACCCGTACTCACAACATCTAGCACTTTAATTTCCTTAACACACTCCTTAAATTCACGTATAGAAATGTTAAATCAAGAAGAACCTATCGTGCTATCCTCTAAATAGAGAGCCGCATTAAAATCACCAAGGATACACCATGGACGATTACAAACATAGTGCTTATGCAAACATAAATTCTCCCATAAGCTATGTCGCTGCGTATAACGATTGTGGGCATATACCAAAGAACAAAACAACTCCTTCTTATCTAATTTAATCCATACACGAACCTGCATTGCTTGATCCATTTGATTAATGATAGTAACATCCGCAACATTTGAATTCCACCCAAGAATAATACAGGTACCTTTGGAGCACATATTACCATTAGACGTCCAATTCTAATGACCAAAAACACTAGTACATAAATGCTCCATCCGAGAACTAGCCACATGAGATTCAAGAACCGCAAAGAAAGACAAATTATTCTCGTGAATAACATGACGAACCTCACTTTTTTTCGGGGACAAGTTCAAACCCCGAATATTCCAAGAAGCCATATTAAACATCAGGAACCGTGTTAACGGGAGTGCTTGCCCCCTCCGTGACGTTACTTGTACCCGGCTGCCCTCTCTTATCCTTATTCATCTCTTTGCTCATACAAGGGTTTGTCTCAAGCTCAATAACCTGATCAACCTCTTCTCTATCGCTAATGATAACATTTAAAGATTGCTTGGCATGAATCCAAGCAGTCTCATCACTCATTCCTAACGTCTCATCATCAACCAACGCTTTGAACGAATTCTTCATAACAACTTCTGTATCCTTAGGCAGCTTAGATTTAACAGGTTTATCATTAGTACCATCAGCCTTAGATGTTTCCCCATGTTCCACACGACGATAGTAATAATTAGGCATAGGTTTGGAGAGCCTAACACCACCAATATGTTTAGGCTTAACTTGAGCTTTAGCTTTCTTCTACTTTTTAACCTCAACAAAGCCATCTTTATCCTCCTGAATTAGAACATACTCCTTAGGTTTTTTCGGGCATTGACCATCATTATGATAAAAAATATAGCACACACTACATCTAGGGGGCGTCCATTCATATTCAACGTTAACCGTCTCCAAAGAATGTCCCATACCATTAAGAAACGGAATGGCAACAACAACAGATTCATGCAATGCCTTCTCAGTCGACACTTGAACAAGAGCCCTAGCATAATCACTCTTTCCCCAAGGGTTAATACACATATTACATGTGTAGGAATCCAGCATAATCGGTCGTCCCAACTGGGTAGTAATCAAACTCAATCCAATTTCCCGAATAGGCTATAACCGGCACATGATGCAATTTCACCCACACCGGAACCGTGTTTATCTTCTCCTTCTTCACTTGGGCATTAGGCGTCCAGATATTAAGAATCAAAGGCACCGATCGAATCAACCACGAGCCATTTTCAATCACCCTTTCCATACCATCACGTGTAGAGAACTTGAAGAATAGGAAACCATTTTTGTTCATAAAGTGTTCCAATCCATACTTGATCCATGTATTCTTCACATAATTCTCCACCAATGGGAATGCAAGACGCTTACCCACAAAGTACCCATAAAGGGTATTATTAAAATAAGAACTTACCTCCTTCACAGCCTCCAAAGGAATAGCAACCCCGCCCCTTGAACTTGTTCATTATTTTGTAATTCAGTCACTTTCACCACTTTCTTGGCTGTTTTATTATGTAGAACAGATACAAAGGATTGCTCATTATCATTCTTTGAATGAACCCTAGCAGGTTCCTCAAACCCAGCCTGTCGTAACTCATTCATCTTGTTAGCAAAACTACTCCGGATAGTATTAACATCAAACACCTCCTCAGTAGCCATGGACACCTCATCGACAGTTCTAACAATCTTATGAGTAGTATCATCCATCTCTCAAACCCACTTACCAAACCCACTTACCAAACCCACAACCCAAAAAAATAGAATTAGGGCACAAAAAGAAGACAAAACCCTAATTAGGATTTCGCCAAGCAATGGTTCACCTCCACCACTAACCCACCTCCATAACAATGATTTAAAAGAGTCCTAATGAGTGGAAATAAAAAACCCTAGAGACCCTAATTAAGATTAACCAGCAGCCAAATAAAAATAATCTACAGATAGTAAATCATAAAGATTAACACCAATAGACGATCGTTAAATGGAATTAATCAATCACAAGAAAGGAAACTAAGGTTATTAACATAAATGTTTTAAGGATTTCACTAGTTTCATCCTTAGTGGCTAAGAAGAAAACCCAACTAAACCTACTATAGTCATCTGTGACAACTAGGCAATACATATTTTTCATTAGGCTCTTTACAAATGTTGGGCCAAACAAATCCATATGCAACATTTGTAAAGGTTGGCTTATTGAGCTTACAGTCTTGGTCTTACAAGAGGCTTTATGTTGCTTTCCTTTCTGACAAGCAACACATGTTTGATTATTTTCAAAAATCTTTGAAGGTAAACCTCTTACAAGGTTTCCTCTCACTAGCTTGTTCATAGTTTTGAAATTTATATGCCCAAGCCTCCTATGCCAAAGAATAGATTCATCTAATGTGGCCTTTGCAAAGAGATAAGTTAGACCTCCTAAAGGAACAATATTCTTTAAATCAACATTGTACATGTTATCTTTTCTAGGAACTCTAAGCAAGACATGATTTTCATTAAGTAGAAAGTCAGGAGACAAAACAACACATTCAGTATCTGTAAAAAGAACATTGTTTTTCTTGTCACACATTTGTGAGACACTGAAAAGTTAAACTTAAGCTCCTTAACAAAGTACACATTGTCAAAATCCAATTTACCTGTACTGATTTTACCTTTAGCAGTGATTCTACCTCCTTTGGGATCTCCTCCAAAGGCAACAAATACACCATCAATTTCTTCATAATCTGAGAGGTAGGACTTGTTTCTAATCATGTTCCTAGAGAATCCACTGTCAATTACTCCTTTTTCCTCAAATTCTAGCTGTGGATTGCCCTGCACAAAAAGTAAGAGAATCAGGCTCTCTTGGGGACCCAACCTATTACAGACTTGGATCTGCATTGTGCATCAACATAGTCAAATCATTTAAAGTTCCTTGATGCACCATTGTGTTTGGAGACATGGTCTAAAACATTTTGCTTTGGTCTCCAAACCCAACATGCTGAGGCCTTAACAACATTAGCCTCATTACTTATTACTACTTTTGGCACTAACATTTCCCTTAATAGTATTAACTTTTTCATTGAAATTACTATTCTTATTTGATGTAAACATGTTAAATGGCCTTCTAACATGTGAATGTGCTCTATTAAAAATATTTTAATGCTGGCCTTGCATAGTTTACTATTGGTTTTGGGTAAGCAGTATTAATTAGTCTGGCAGTATTAACTGATACTGCTGCTCTTGAAGAGTTTTGCCTAGCAGTATTAAGTGTTTTAAGGCCAGATTTCATTAAGACTGCTCTTGGAACAAAATTTCTTTTTGGATGAGGGTGAATCATTCTTTGAGAATTTTGATGATTCACCCTTCTAGCATTGTTCCATACAGGTTTTTCCACCATTTTCTTTTCAAAGAAATCACAATCTTTGATTAAATGGTTGAAACTGCCACATACATAGCAAGCCTTTTTTTAAACTCAAAATTACTTCCTAATTTCGGAGTCATCAAATTATTCTAGTTTCTCTGGTTACCTCTAGGACTTTGACTGTCTTTCCTAGGGTATTTAGCTTGCTTATCATTCTCAACCTTCTTAACAGACTCCTTAGGTGTTTTCACATGCTCATTAGATTTAACATATTTTACTTTAGCAAAACTAGATTTTCTCTGTTTAGATTTAGGCTCAGTCTCATTCTCATCCTCACTGTCAGATATCCAGTCTTCAATAAGTGGTTCACCAACAGACTTAGGTTTTGACTCACTAGTCTTAGCTTCACTTGTTGCAACATCAGGTATACTAGTTACTAACTCACTAAAAACATATTTATCTTCATCAGCAAGTACCAAATCAGATTTAAGGGGCATGAAGTTCCTAGTATAGGGAGGGGGAACAGCATGATACCCTTCACTTGTTTTGTACCTATCATTCTCTTGACTATCAAACACTTGACTATCAACCACTTGACTATCAAACCCTACACCAGTCTTGAACTTATCAAATACTTGACTATCTAACAGTTTGCTTAGATTCTTAGATGAATTTTCAAACTTTTCTAAGGTAAGTTTTAAATCATCTCTTTCTTTTTTAGCTTTTTCAAATTTCTTTCTAAGCTCTGTTATTGCATTATCTCTTAATTTAATATCAAGTTTTAAAATCTTTATGTCCTCTTTAAAAACAACCTCATTCTTTTTATACACATCTAGTCTAGCCTCTATAGATTCTACACCTACTTTATAAGCTCCTACATTTAATTGAGACTTATTAAAATCTTTTGTCAGATTGTCATAATGTTCTTTGAGAGTTTCATAAGATTTCAAATATGCTTTAGAACAAGTAGATACCTCAGAATTTGAGCTTTAAGAACTTGTAGAACCTAAAGATGTATATGCCATAAGTGCAAAGTTTGTAGGTCCTTCTTCAGTCTGGTCACTCCAGTCATACCCAAGTCCATCTTGAGCCACTAAAGATTTTGTCCCTGTTGTTTCCACTGTCACATTCCTCCTTACAAGTTCTCTGTTCCAGTTCTCCCTTAGAGCCCTGCACTGCCATGCAAAGTGGCCCCTTTTATGACAGTATAGCAATCAAACTTTGATTTGTTACACCCTATGGCCTCAGAACCATTGGAACTAATCTTCTTTATATGGGAAGGTGTAACATAAATCCCTTTATATTTGGACATTTCTTCAACTTGTTTGTCCAGGAACACTTGCACAAACCTTGGATACATAAGAAATTTACCCCACCCTCTAAGTTCTTCATCATATTATCAAAAATATACTTGGAAAAGTTAAATTTTTTGTTTGTAGCATGACAGGTGATAGCAGATGCAATTGTGCTACTAAATTCATTCCAAGTTGTAGTCTTAGCACTAAGGCATTACAGAATTTTATGGATAAGAAATTTCCATTGGGATGAAAAATAAGTTTTATTGAATGTAAACTTTTGTGTAAGATTTTCATACCCTATGAGTGTTAGCTGTTCAAAAATTACATCATTTGGCAGACATTCAGTCCCTTCAGCATCTTCTAACATAAGATCACTTCTTACACTCTTCTCAGTGATGATCACCTTCTTCTTATCTACTAGGGCTTGTATCTGGCATTCCCTATTAACTGTCTTAGCCTTAGCAGTTGCCCAGAACTGTTTAATGCATGATTCATATACTGTAGGATTAACCGTTAACGCATATTTGATAGAACTTGCATTCAGAAAATCAATAATGCCTTCAAACCTATTACTTTCTTTGGGTTTCTCCAAAAATGCAACCAAATTATGAGTTTCAGCAAACTTTAGGGTTGACATTGTGATGGGTTTTGATGATTAAAGATGAAATTGAGTTAGGGTTTATGATTAGAGAGTATATCAAAATGTAAAATCGAATAAATGAGTGATTGAATCCCTTAATCGAAGTATTTATGAAATTACCCTTAACAACATTAACTTAAACTGGCAGCATTAAGTTAAGCCTAACAGTATCAACTAACCCAGTAGTAGTAAGTTATGCCTGACAGCATTAATTAATACTAGCAGTAGTAAGTTTATGCATAGCAACATTAACTTTGAGTCACCAGTATTAACTTTAATTTCATTCCAAAAAGCAATTCCATCATCAATTTTGATTCTCACAAGCTTTCTTTTTCTATTTTTAAACTCACAATATCTCTCATTTCTTTTTCTTACCAATTCACTCAATCTGTTTTTGTATCGCACATCTCTATTTTTTTTCAGCTCACTATATCTCTCAATTCTTTTATCTTACAAATTCACTCTTTCTATTTTAGTTATGCTAAATCAAGAGCCCTTTCATGCAGTTTTGTACAAAGTTCCATCAATTCCTTTAGTTTCATGTTGTCCTCCCCACTTCTAAGTGTGTTAACTCTTGAGAGAGGTGGATCATTAGACTTTTTATATGCAGCCTCAAATCTAATTTGAGCTTCTGCACCCCTAATATGGTATCTTCGCACCTAGGACCACTATCTAAACCAGTTCCCAGAGGAAAAGATTCATTAAGTGTTGCCATGGATTGGGTCCTATTTATATTACCACTGTCTTGCTCTGCTTCTAAGCTAGAAGCAGTAGTGGCAGCCTTTTCCATTCTGTCTTCCCACTCCTTAATAACAGTCTCATCTAATACAAAGGGAATAGGTCCACTAGACTGAGATATCTTAGTGGCCCTTTTTGCTTTCCTAGGTTTTTGAGTCTTTTGGGTTAAGATAATGATGGAACAATGATTGGTTCAAGATTACATAGTGAAGCAGTTGTGGATGTGTGGTATATGTCACATCTAATCACTAAGGATGAAACTAGTAAAATCCTTAAAACATTTATAACTGGCATAGAAAATCTAATAGTCCTTTGATTAGAAGTGACAATGGAACTGAATACAAGAATAAGGTCATGAATCAGTTCTATGAAATGAAGGGTATTAAAAGGGAATTTAGTGTTGCTAGGACTCCACGACAAAATGGAGTAGCAGAAAGGAAAAATAGGACACTAATAGAGCTGCTAGGACTATGCTAGCTGATTCAAAATTGCCAACAACTTTTTAGGCTCGAATCAAGTTTATATACTGATTGTTATGTTCATAATTAGAGGTGTTAGATAACAAGCCTCACAACAACACCCCTATGAATTTTTTTCTAGGAAGGAAACCTGCCTTATGTTCATCAGACACAATTTGGGTGTCCTGTTACTATTCTTAATACATTAGATCATCTAGGTAAGTTTGATGGGAAAGGCCTGGTGAAGGAGTTCTTTGTGGATTACTATTACCAATAGCAAAATGCAATTCAGGGTATTCAACAGTAGAACTAGGATAGTAGAAGAGAACCTGCATGTCAAGTTTAGTGAATAAACACCTAATATTGCAGGAAATGGACCTAATTGGCTTTTTGATATAGATGCTCTAACAAAATCTATGAATTATAAGCCAGTTGTTGTAGGGAATCAAACTAATGGTAATGCAGGTACCAAAGAAAACATGAATGAGGTAAAGCTGGGAAAAAAAAGACTAAAGAAGTATTAGTTCAAGAGTATATATTGCTACCATTGTTGACATCTGATCAATCACTCTCTAAAGGTTCAAAGGATTCTCTTGATGATGGATTCAAAACATCAGGGGAGGAGGAAAAGAAGGATTCTGAAGATCCAAGGAATGAAGATAGTGAGGTTCCAAGTACAAAGGAGCCAAGAAAAAAATCAAGAAAATGATGCGAATGTCAACAACACTAACAACATTAATATTGCTAGTGATGGAAACATCACTAACAATTTTAATACTGTTAGTTCAACTGTTAATGCTGCTGGCTTAGAGGATAATACTGCTCATGAGAATATAGTCTATGGATGTGATGATGATCCAAATATGCCTAATTTGGAAGAAATTGCCTATTCAAATGATGATGAAGATGTTGGTGCAGAGGCTGACATGAACAACTTAAATACATTTATACCTATCAGTCATATTCTAACTATCAGACTTCACAAGGATCATCCACTTGAACAAATCATTGGAGATATACATTCAACACCTCAAACCAGAAGAATGACAAAGAATGTGACTGAACATGGTATGTTTAGTTCAGGGCAACAGAGAATCAACCATAAAAATTTTAGAATATTCTGTTTTGCTTGTTTTCTATCACAAGTAGAACCCAAAAAGGTGATTCAAGCTTTGACAGATCCAAGCTGGATAGAAGCAATGCAGGATGAGCTTCTACAGTTTAAATTACAGAAGGTTTGAACTTTGGTTGATTTACCATATGGTAAGAGGGCAATTGGTACTAAATGGGTGTATAGAAACAAGAAAGATGATAGAGGTATTGGGGTTAGAAACAAGGCAAGGCTGGTAGCACAGGGTTACACTCAAGTGGAGGGTATAGATTATGATGAAGTTTTTGCTCCAGTTGCTAGGATTAAAGCAATTAGGCTTTTCTTAGCCTATGCCTCATTCATGAACTTCATAGTTTATCAGATAGATGTAAAGAGTGCATTTTTGTATGGCACAATTGAAGAAGAGGTTTATGTGTGCCAACCTCCAGGGTTTGAAGATCCAAAGTTCCCTAACAAAGTTTGCAAGGTAGAAAAGGCTTTATATGGTTTACATCAAGCTCCTAGAGCCTGGTATGAGACCTTATCTACCTATTTATTGGAAAATGGATTTAGAAGAGGGACTATAGACAAGACTTTGTTTATCAAGAAGGATAAAGGTGATATCCTGTTAGTGTAGGTATATGTAGATGACATCATCTTTGGGTCTACTAAAAAGTCTTTATGAACTGAGTTTGAATATATGATGCACAAGAGATTCCAAATGAGTTCTATGGGGGAGCTCACTTTCTTCTTAGGGTTGCAGGTAAAACAGAAAGATGATGGAATCTTCATTAGCCAAGATAAATATGTGGCTGATATTTTGAAGAAGTTTGATTTTACCATTGTAAAGACAGCAAGCACTCCTATGGAGACTAACAAAGCATTACTCAAGGATGAAGAAGCTGCAGATGTGGATGTTCATTTATACAGATCAATGATTGGATCATTGATGTTCCTAACAGCTTCTAGACCTGACATAATGTTTGCTGTTTATGCTTGTGCAAGGTTCCAAGTTACACCAAAGACTTCACATCTTTATGTTGTGAAGAGAATCTTTTGATACTTAAAAGGTCATCTTAAATTGGGCCTTTGGTATCCTAGAGATTCACCATTTGACTTGGAGGCTTTTTTTGATAGTGATTATGCTGGTGCTAGCTTAGACAGGAAATCCACAACAAGAGGTTGTCAATTTCTTAGAAGAAGGTTGATTTCATGGCAATGTAAAAGCAGACTATAGTTGCCAACTCTACTACTGAAGTAGAGTATGTTGTTGCTGCTAATTGCCGTGGACAGGTGTTATGGATCCAAAATCAATTGCTTGATTATGGATACAACTTTATGAACACCAAGATTTTCATTGACAATAAAAGCATAATCTGCATAGTTAATAATCCAGTGTTTCATTTAAAGACTAAGCACATTGAAATTAGACATCACTTCATCAGGGATTCATATGAGAAGAGATTAATTCAAGTGATTAAGATTCACACTGATCATAATGTTGCTAATTTACTCACAAAGGCATTTGATGTTAGGAGATTTCAATATCTGATTGCAAGTATTTGGATGCTTAACCTCTAAAGTATTGATTGAGGGGAGGTTATTTGTATTACTATGAAGTCCATTATACATAAAGGATGCTTGTAATGAAATGAAATGCTGCATAACTACAAGCAAAAGTGGGTGAAGGGTCAGGAAATCCCACTGAACCCCAACACACATCCACAACCGCTTCACTATCTAATCTTGAACCAATCACTATTCCATCATTATCTTAACCCAAAAAGACTCAAAAACCTAGGAAAGTTAAAAGGGCCACTAAGATATCTCAGTCTAGTGGACCTATTCCCTTTGTATCAGATGAGACTGTCATTAAGGAGTGGGAAGACATAATGGAAAGGGCTACCACTACTGCTTCTAGCTTAGAAGCAGAGCAGGACAGTGGTAACATAAATAAGACCCAATCCATGGCAACACTTAATGAATCTTTTTCTTAAGGAACTAGTTCAGATAGTGGTCCTAGGCGCCAAGATACCATATTGGGGGTGCATAAGCTCAAATTAGGTTTGAGGCTGCATCTAAGCAGTCTAATGATCTTGTTGGTTCCAATTGAATGGATCTTTTGTTATGCTTAGATAACTAGCAGTATTAAGTCCTTCAGCAGCATTATCTTGTAGAAACTCTTTAATTCTCAACAATCCTTCCCTAAACTTATAATTTACCTTCAAATCTTAAGTTTCTTGAATTAAAGCTCTTTGATTTTGAGAGGATTCTTTCAAACACTTTAGCTTCTATTCCTGATAGCTTTCAAAAATTCTTCATAACTAACTTTGTTCTGCAATCTGAGATTTGATAAACTTTATAAGCTCATGTGCCATAGTACTTTCTTCTTCTGCTTCAATCGTCAAGTTGATCATCTTCTCTAAGATTTCCTTCTTCAGTGGATACTTCTTTTCTACTAACATGTTGATCTGTATTGATGTACCATCTAAGAATAAAGAGTGAACACCACTGTATTCATGCAATTTCCATCTCAGTAATTCCCAATATTGTTGATTCAACCATATGTCATCTTCTTCATTTGGATCAAATAACATCTTAAGATCTCCCCATAGATCTAAATCATGACCTTCAAGTGGATGATCTTTAAATCTTTCTTGAACCAAGCTGTAGAGTTGTCTCAAATCTTGTCTATCAAGTCTTCTTAACAATGCTTGAATATCTCCATGAAAGCTTGAACTTCCATCTTTTCTTGTAATGTTGCAAACTTCAGAATCTTTTGCTTCTGTCATTCCCAGCAAGATATATTCCTAATTTACAATATTCTGGTTTGTAGCTAAACTCTTATTTCCATTTTGATGATATGAAAAGTTGATGTAATAATCTGAATTTTTTTGAGAAGTAAAAGATTCTAAGCTTATCATGGAAACCTTATATGCTAGGTAGTTGGGCAAGAAAGAAATATTCAGTGGCTTTAAGAATTAAATTTTTTTATGCTCAACCTGTAATTAACGTGTCACTTAGCAGTACTAAATTTGGTCTAGCAGTACTAACTTGAACCTAACAGTACTAACTTCTCTTAGCAGTAGAAATATATCCCCAGCAGTACAAACTTAACACTAGTAGTATTAAGCTTATACCTAGCAGTATTAACACCAAGCATAACTTCCTGTTTCTCTTTCCTCTTTATAATAGATCATGCTCTATAGTTCTACATTTGAAGTATGTATACTTCACTCATGCAATTTTCTATTTCTTCATGCCTTCCCTGTTTGACAGGATCCTTGAAAATCAAAAACACTCTTTGCATCTGTAAATCATTAACTTGAGTTTGTTTCCAATCTTTTTAAACTTTCTTCATCAACATTGTTAGAGTTCTGAGCAGAGACTCTTAGACTGTTTAAGAGCATTTCCAACAAATGGTAACTTTATCCAATCAATTTGTACACAAATCCATCACATTCTATAAGTTTCAGATCTGTCCTTTCACTTACAAGTGTGAGCTTTTAGAGAGAGTGGATCATTAGGACTTTATAGCTTTTGGCAAAACTACCAGCCATAAAACGGATTTGATGTTCTTTACCAGTTTCAGTATTGCCTGAATAGCCAATGCTTCGTTGCAAAAACATGGTGCATTGATAACCATATAGTTTTTAGCAAACTATCAGCTATCAACATATTTGATTAGTCTTTACCAGAAACTGTTTGATCCTAGACTAGCCAACTATTTGTTATGAAGCAAGGAAAGTTGAGAACCATACAATTTTTGGTAAATTGTCAACCATAAACGGATTTGAAAAGTCTTAACCACAAACCCTTTGCTTATGGACTACGCAGTTTTTAGGCTGTTAAGCATGGTGAACTGATGACATTGTTGTCTGGTTCTAAAACCAACACTAAAAGACAATCTCATTTTTATCATCAAAGTTTCTATCAAGTCCTCGTCAAACCAAACTATACTACTTTTTTTAACATGCAATGTTAGTCTAAAAACATAGAAAATACTATGAGCAATACTCTACATAGCAGTTCAAGTATAGTAGCGAACTAACTATACTTGTCACAAGAGAATTAATTTCTCTTGGGAACCCAAGCATTATCATGACTTGTTTCTGCCTGTAGATCAACATAGTTAAATTGCTTACAAATACATGATCCAGTATTCTTGTAGACATGATTTATCATCTTTATTTTAGGTCTCCATGCCCAGTATGCTGTAGGCTTAACAGCATTTATCCCTTGTTCCCCAACAACACTTGTCATTCTTTTTCCTTTAACAGTATTAACAGAAATTACCTTAGCAGTATTAACTTTGTTATTCAAATTTCTATTTTTAAGTGTTGTTTGTTGGTAAAAAGGTCTTCTTAATGGTGAATGTGACTTTTGAAAAGCATTTGTCCTTGGTTTGGCAACATTTACAGAGGGTACAACAGTATTGAATGACCTAGCAGCACTAACTGGTGCTGTAGTTCTTGAAAAGCTTTGCCTAGCAGTACTAAATGGTACTAGGCCAGACTTGGTTAAAACTGCTGTTGGAGCAAAATTCCTTCTAGAATTAGAAATTTTTTGATGATTGACCCTCATTGCATTAGTCCAAACTGGTCTAACTTCCCTTTGACCAGTTCCCTTTTTCACATTGTTCAAAACAGGTTTTTGTACCATCCTTTTATCATGAAAATCACAGTCTTTAATTAGATGATTAAAACTCCCACACACAAAACAAGCTTTTGGTGTAAACTAAAATCCAACTCCTAATTTTTTAGGCATTGGGGTATTCCAGCTTGTACTGTTGTTCCTAGGGTTTTGACTAACTTTCCTAGGTTGATCAGCTTGCTTAGGTTTTTGAACATTAAGAGATTCTAACACAACAGTCTCATCTTCATCACAATCAGAAACCCAATCTTCAATTATTGGAGCATCTAAAGTTTTCTTAACTTCTTTAGAGACATTTTCACTAGCACCCTTATTTACCTTAACACCATATCCTTCAAATTCAGGCTGTTTAAATTTCTCAAGTCCTGAGTTTGATAAATCAATACTAGGAGGTGCAAACAAGCCTGTAAGTAGAGGGGGAACATCATTATATCCTAGACCTTTCTTATTGTTATTATATATTTGATTTGCAATCAATTGATTCAGACTTTTAGAGGCATTTTCAAAGTTGTTAATTTTAAACTGATTATCCTCTTTTTCTTTCTTAAGTCTTTCTACCTGTTTCTTAAGAGCATTAATATCTGATTCATTAAATGAGGCATCACTTTTTACTACAGCAATTTGATCACAAAGAATACCTTCATTTTTCTTGTAAAAGACCAGTTGTTCTTCTACTAAAGCTAAACCCTTTTTATAGCCATATAAATCAGATTCAGACTTATTAAGCTCTATTCTCAACTTATCATACCTAGACTTAAGATCTTTAAAATTTTTAAGACAGGTTTTAGAGCAAGTTTTGTTATTTTATGCCTCAGAGTCAGAGAAAGCCATAAGTGCAAAGTTGGTAGAAGCCTCCTCATCTGCCATGTACCTCCAATCAAATCCAGCCCCATCTATAGCTAACATAGCTTTGGAAGAAGATTCTTCCACATTCACTGTTCTTCTTGAGCTATCTTGACTTCTGTTCGTTTTCCATTGCCTGACTCTTAGGATTTCTGCACTCTCTAGCAAAATGTCCCAACTTATGACAATTGAAACATTCCACCTTTTTCTTGTCATAACCAGCAGTATCACTTCCATTAATGATAATCTTTTTACCAGTTCTCTGATAAAACTTTCTTGCTTTCATACTTAGCAATGCCAATTGCCACTTTAAATCTATTTCATCAAGATCATCTTCATGGATTTACTCTAGGTTTTCATAAACAACTTGAGACCCATTGGGTTGAGTGGCCAGATAAGCATATACTGTGGCATCACTGAGACAAGCAGTACTATTATTAATGCTAGCAGTACTAACAGGAGTACTACCAGTACTAACATGAACATTAGCAGTATTAACATCATTTGTACTGCTATGACCTGAGAGAAAGGCCAAATTCTGAGAGCCTGAGTTTGAGCTAGAGATTACACTTCTTTTGACTTCTGGTTCAACAATCTTAAAATTGTTGTAAAGATCATCAAAACTTATTGAGCCCAGATCTGATTTGTTCCTCCAGACCACAACATGCATACCCCATTCAGTAGGAAGACTTCTTAAGAATTTCAGATTAAGTTCTTCTGGAGTGATGATTTTACCCAAAATAGTTAACTGACTCACAATCTTCTGAAGCCTGTTAAAAATAAAGTCAAGTGACTCTGAGCTAGAAGCGCTAAAGGTTTCATACATCTGCTTCAGGAGTGTCTTTTGAGTCTTCTTGGTGGCTTCATTACCACCAAATCTTGCTTCTATGGCTTCAAATAAAGACTTGGCATCCTTGTGTTTATTGAAAGTAAGTAGATGCTCACTTGGAAGTGTCATCATCAGGATGCTTCGGGCTTTAAGATCATTCTTCTTTAGGATCTTCTGTTCAGCAGTAACAGCACCAGGTATTGTTGTAGTAGATGTACCATATTCTGCTTTAGTGGTTTGAGCTACTGGCTTGAAAGAGTTTCCTTCCTCTATAATCTCTCAGAGAGAATAGTCTTGGAGTTGAATGTATGATTCTATCCTGAGTCTCCATGTGTCATATTCACCTTGCTTGAGAAGTGGCAGTTTTGCAAGAGAATTGTTTTGGGTATTTTCTAGATCCATGGTTTTTGATATAGGGAATGAACAGAGAGATGGATCTAGTTTGTTTCTTCTAAATCAAGGTTTCAGAACACCCGCTCTGATACCACTTGTTGGTTCCAATTGAATGGATCTTTTGTTCTGCTTAGATAAATCTAAACAACTAGATTAGAAACCTTGTGGTGTATATATAAAGACTATGCGGAATTAATCTTTATATACTCAGAAGAAACAATCAAACAATGAACACATAACTTTCACTATATTGAACAAATCACAAAACAACTATATATTTTACCTAATAGCTAATCGTGTTCTTCTTCTATTCTCTGAATATTGATCTATGAATGAATTATCTAACTATGTCGTAAGGGTTCCTTTTATACACCAAGGAAAAACCCTAATAGGCTTACAAAACGCGTTAGGAGATTATGCAGAGATCATGCATATCTATTCCTAATTTATCTCATACATATCTCATAAGCAGCACTAAAACACTAACTAACAGTACTAACTATATACTGACAGTACTAACATTGTACTAACAGTACTAACTATAACTAGCAGTATTAACTATTACAACTAGTAGTATTAAGTCCTTCAGCAGCATTATCTTATAGAAGCGCTTTAATTCCTAACAGATCTACCTCTCTCAAGAGTTAACACACTTGGAAGTGGGGGAGGACAGCATGAAACTAAAGGAATTGATGGAACTTTATACAAAACTGCCTGAAAGGGCTCTTGATTTAGCATAACAAAAATAGAAAGAGTGACTTTAGAATTAAGAGATATAGTGAGCTGAAAAATAGAAAGAGAGTTGTGTGATATAGAAATAGATTGGTGACTCAAAGTTAATATTGGTGACTCAAAGTTAATGCTGCTATGCATAAACTTACTACTGCCAGTATTAGTTAATGCTGCCAAGCATAACTTACTACTGCTGGGTTAGTTAATACTGTTAGGCTTAACTTAATGATGCCAGTTTAAGTAATACTGTTGAGGGTAATTTCATAAATACTTCAATTAAGGGTTTTAATCACTCATTTGTTCGATTTACATTTTTCATAACTCTCTAATCATAAACCCTAACTCAATTTCATCTTTAATCATCAAAACCCATCACAATGTTGACCCCAAAGTTTGCTGAAACTCACAATTTGGTTGCGTTTTTGGAGAAACCCGAAGAAAGCAATGGGTTTGAAGGCATTATTAATTTTCTGAATGCAAGTTCTATCAAATATGCGTTAACGGTTAATCCTACAGTATATGAATCATGCATTAAACAGTTATGGGCAACTGCTAAGGCTAAGATAGTTAATGGGGGAACGCCAGATACAAGCCCTAGTAGATAAGAAGAAGGTGATCATCAGTGAGAAGAGTGTAAGAAGTGATCTTATGTTAGAAGATGCTGAAGGGACTGAATGTCTGCCAAATGATGTAATTTTTGAACAAATGACCCTCATGAGGTATGAAAATCTTACACAAAAGCTTACATTCTATAAAGCTTATTTTTCATCCCAATGGAAATTTCTTATCCATACAATTCTGCAATGCCTTAGTGCTAAGACTACAGCTTAGAATGAATTTAGTAGCACTATGGCATCTGCTATCATCTGTCTTGCTACAAACCAAAAGTTTAACTTTTCCAAGTATATTTTTGATAATATGATGAAGAACTTGGAGGGCGGGGTTAAATTTCTTATGTATCTAAGGTTTGTGTAAGTGTTCCTAGACAAACAAGTTGAAGGAATGTCTAAACATAAAGGGATTTATGTTACACCTTACCATACAAAGAAGATTTATGATAATATGAAGAGGGAAGGAAAAGGTTTCTCTGGGAGAATCACCCCTCTATTTCAAACTATGATGGTTACAAGCCTCAGAAGATATGGTACGATTCACTGCTCCTACTGATTCTCATCCCACACCCCATTATTACTCAACATCATTATCTAAGCCTTAAAAGAATAAGGTCTCGAAGGAACAGAGGAAGGACTGTTCCAACATAGCCATCATAATGAGGCACTACTGAGAACCTATATCTCCCCCTGTTCATGTGACCACCCTCAAAGGGTAAGGATAGATGCAACTTACTGGATTTGAATGAGTTTTATTTACCAAACTACAAAAGCAAGTTTTTGATTTGGAGGAATCAAAGACTGCTCAAGCAAAAGAGATTGCTAGTTTAAAGAAGAGAGTTAAGTAGTTGGAAAAGAAAAGGAAGTCAATAACTTTAGGGCTCAAAAGGTTAAGGAAGGTTGGTTCAGCTAGCAAGGTAGAATCCTCTAATGATGTTAGTTAAGGTGCTCAGGAGGATGCATCCAAATAGGGGAGGAAAATAGCTGATCTTGATGATGATGCAGAGGTGACCTTAATTGATGAGACTCAAGAAGAAATGATGAAGACTTGATGTTTGATACTGATGTTCTTAATTGTGATGAGGTGTTTGAAGAGCCTATAGTTAATGCTGCTATGACTACAATCTCATCTCCAGTTATTGTTGTTGATCCAGTTACTACTGTTGGTGAAGTAGTTACTACAGCTAGTGCTACAACAACTGTTGATGAGTTGACTCTGGCTCAGACCTTGATAGAGATCAAAGCAGCTAAACCAAAGGCTATTACAACTGCTGCCACAACAATTACTACTGTTGTTGCCAACCCAAGACCAAAGGCAAAAGGAATTATCTTTCATGATCAGGAGGAGCAAGCACCTACATTTACATAAATAGTTTCTTCTTTACAAGCATCACAACTTCCATAAGCAAAAGACAAAAGCAAGGAAAAAATGGTTGAGCCTAAAAAGCCATTAAAGAAGAAAGATCAAATTACACTTGATAAAGAATTAGCACTTAGAATGCATGCTAAAGAACAAGCAAAGTTAGAAAGAATGCAAAAAGAAAGAGTTGCACAAGAAGAAGCTAGCAGAGCAGTAATTATTGAAGAACTAAATAGCATTCAAGCTATGATTGAGGCTGATGAGCAATTAGCTGCAAGACTCTAAGCTGAAGAACAAGAACAATTATCCATTGAAGAAAAGTCAAGAATGTTAGTGGAGATGATAGCTGAAAGGAAAAAGTTCTTTGCAGCACAGATAGCAGCAGAGCAAAGAAGTAAACCACCTACCAAAACTCAGATAAGGAATAGAATGTGTACAAACCTGAAGAATATGGGTGGATACAAGCACAATCAGCTGAAAGGAAGGAGTTATGAAGAAATTCAGAAGTTCTTTGACAAAGCATACAAACAGGTAAATTCATTTGTTCCTATGGATTCAGAGGTGGTGAAAAGTAGTGTGACAAGAACTGAAGGAAGTTCTAAAAGAACAGGAGATGAGCTTGAATCTGATAAATCTAAGAAGTAGAAAATAGATGAGCAGGTAGAAGCTGAAAAAGATGATGATCAAGAGGAGGCAGAGATGAAAAAGCATATTAAGATAGTTAAAGATGATGAGGTAGCAATTAATGCTATACCTCTAGCCACCAAACGTCCAATGATTGTTGAATACAAGATTATTAAAGAAGGAAAGTTTGGATACTTTCAATTGATAAGTGCTGATGGAAGTTCAAAAAGATACTTATCAATGATTAAGATGCTTCAGAATATTGATAGAGAAGACTTGGAGAACCTTTGGAAGTTGGTTAAAGCTAAACATGGGAATACAAGGCCAGAGGATGATTATGAAAGAGTGTTATGTGGTGATCTGAAAGTAATTTTTGAACCTGACATAAAAAGTGAAGTATGGAGAAATCTACAAGGATACAAAGTGACTATTTGGAAGCTGTTTGATACCTGTGGAGTGCAATTTGTGAGGTTTAAAAATCTACATATGTTTATGTTGGTTGAGAAAATATATTCCCTTACACCAATAACAATCACAAACATGCTGAACAAAAAGCTTCAAGCTGACCATTGGAATGAGATGTGTTATCAACTACTCAAGCTCATGACAAAGCAGGAAAAGGGTCATTGAAGTGTTTGAATGCATTCTCCTGGTGATGGTGAATACTTTTAATGAAGAAACTTGAAGATTCAGATGATGAACATCAAGTTTAGGGGAGGATTGTTGGAATTAAAAGACTTCAAGATGATTCTTAGAGTCACTGCTGCTCATGTATATATTAGTGTTGTCAAGCATAACTTAGTGCTCCTGGTAATACTAATGAAAATTATAATAAGTAGTTAGTACTGGTAGTATAAAAGTTACTACTGTTAGTATATATTAGTACTGTTAGTATAAAGTTACTGCTGCTAGTGGAAGTTAAGACTGCTCAGAGATGAAGACAAAAAACATGCCAAGTAGTTACTACTGCTAGTATAAAAGTTAGTACTGCTAGAGTAAATTTCTAAGTAATTAATACTGCTTGTGCTCAGTTACAACTGCTGAGTGATTACTACTACTGGAAGGATTATGCTGACAGAGATGAGATCAATGACTTATCAGAAAAGAGATAAAGATTGATTGGAGAACAAGAATACTTATGAAGATAAGTATTAGTAATTTGTAAAAAAGATATGTATAACTTATTTGTTTAAGAGATTATGTTTGCTTATAGAAAAGATCATGATAACTTAGGAAAGTATTGTAAGCCTTGTAGGACTCCTTGGTGTATAAAAGGAGGTCCTAGGGCATACTATTAGACACACATCTTTGATATTCGTAGCTTCAAGGTTTTGTAAATCCTAACATTATTAAGAGTGTTCGTATTAATATATTGAGGCTTAAAGTTTGGTATTATACAAACTTGTTTGTTACTATTTCATTGCTTATTCTTCTTAATATCATAGACTAGATTCCGCATAGTCTTTGATATATTCAATCAAAGTTTCTACTATAGTTGCCTTGAATTTATTCAATATAACTAAGTCTTTTTCAAGCTAAGCAAGATCTATTCAAGTGGGATCAACAGCTATTTATAATATACGATGTAATAAAAGATACAACAAATACTATCATAGCTGATATTATAAAACATAAACGTTTTTAGTGCAGGGCGAACCTTAAAAATTAATGAAATGTTAAGGAAAAAGAAGGCCAAAATTGAAGCTAAGAGAATAGCAGAGGAAGAAGAGGCTGCAAAAGATAAAGAAGAAGAAGAAGAGACTGAAGGTACATATATTTCGTGTAAACTTCTCAACTGCTATTATTATATATCAAATATGGTTGTTGATATGCTTATACATGATTAATGAAAAAAGTATATGTTTCCTAAAAACCGTAAATGATGAGAATGTTGAAAAAGAAGTTAACAAAAATGTTGTTGAACTTGCTAATGAAGCTGCTACAAAGAGTGTAGAAGAATTATTTGCTACACTAGAAAGTAAAAAGAAACCAGCTGAACAACCAAGAAAGAAAAATGATAAAGAGGCAAAAGAGAAAGAAGCAAAAAAAAACTGCTAAAACTAATGACGAAAAAGAAAAACATGTAGAAGAAACCGAAGGTAGATTTATTTCATATAAACTTCTCAACTGATATTATTGTATATAAACATGATGGTTAACATGCCTATACATGATTAATGAAAAATACATGTTTTCCAAAAATTGTAGATAATGTCGATGTTATGGAAAAGGATGTTGAGGATGAAGAAGCTAAATCGGATGATGAAGAAGCTAATTTGTTAGAAAAAGAAGCAAGCGAGCAAGCTGATAATGAAGAGGGTGCAAAAGAAAATGACGGTGTAAATCAATTTTTTAACAACATACAAATAATGTCGTTCTTGAACACAACCAAAAGATCAAATAAAAATCAAGTTGGAAAAGGTACATTTCTAGTCTTAGTATCAAAATATTATATAAAATGTAAAACATGTAAACCTACATGATATACAATATTAATATTTTAAGTCTTATGTTATAACATATATGATATAACATGTAAAACATGAAATATTATGTTATATCACATATGATATAACATGTATACCTAACTCATATGTAATGATGATATTTTTTTATTAAATCATATATGATATTATATTAACTTATACAAAATTTGATGCAGGTCTAACAAAAATAGTTGTTGATGAAAGCTTATTAGAAATGAATAAAGAAGCAAAAAAGAAAAAGAGAGAAGAGCAAAGTGAAAAGAAAAGGAAGTTAGAACAAAAGAAGAAGGAAAAACAAGTTGCTGATAGCTTATTAGACATACATAAAGAAGCAAAAAGGAAAAAGAAACAAGATGAGTTAGAAAATAAAAGAGAGTTAGAAGAAGAGATGAAAGCAAAAGAAGAGACAAAAAAAACCAACACACAACAGAAAGAGGAAGCTTGAAGATGTTGAATATGAAGAACCTAGAAAGAAAAAGTCAAACAAAAAAAAGATGAAGTGCATGGGGAAAACAAAAAAATCACGAAGCTAAGAAAAAGTAACTATGGAGGAATCAGATAGCGAAGATAGCGAAGATCTGAACAAGGAGACTAATGGTGAAAACAGTGAGGATGATATACGTGTACCAATAGAAAGTAAAAATGAAGAAATCATTGTTGAAAAGACAAAGATGAAAAAAAAATACAGAAAAAAGAAAGAAACTAGAACTACAAAAGGGAAAAGGATGAGGAAGATTAAAGAAGAGGATATGTAATCAAATGAGAAGGATGAAGGAAGTGACAGCGAAAATGAAGTGTTGTCTGTGGCAAAGGGAAAGAAGCGAGAAATAATGAAAAAGAAAAAAAAGATTCTAATCTAAAGGAAAGGAAATTGAGAAACAATGCAAGTGAAGATGAAGATGACACAGAATCAGAATTAGAAGAGGAGCTTAAAAAGCTAAGGAAAGTGAAAATTGAAAGAGCCGAAGAAGATAAAAAACAACAAAGAATGTGACGTACCCAACTTGCATCACAAGGTCGTCACCAAAGGCTTTATTTGACGCTATGAATTGTCTAACAAAGGAAAGGAAAATATGTTTAAAACAAATGGGCTTTAAGAGATATATAAACTTCCCAATAGTTGAGCATCCAGCGACATTGGCTTACCATGTAATCAAAAATTTCCATACACCGAGTATGGAACTCAGATTACAAAAGGGTTCGATTAAGGCAACAAGACAAAAAGTGCATGATATTCTTGGCATACTAATGGGGAATACAAAGTTGCAAGATTTCAAAGAAAGAGATGCCAACGATCCTTTCATTGATGAATGGGAAGAACAATATAGCCATCTTCGAAAACCGACACGACCAGCAATTGCTATGCAAATCTCAGGTACACACGAAGCAGACTTCATTTTTAAGATGAATTTCATAACTCTGTTCAGAAGTACTATGGGAACATTAGAAAATAGTGGAAGGGTGCCAACAAAATTGTTAAAATGTATTAAAGAGGAGGATGATATAGTAGAAATAGATTGGTGTGACTACATAATGGATTGCTTGCGCACCAGTAAACTTAATTGGAAAGATGTGAAGACTAAAAAGAACTTCTACTATGGGCCACTTACGTTCTTATGTGTAAGTAATATTAATTATTTATAATTATTGATTATCTAATATCATTGGTAAATATGAAAATATAATCTTACACATCTTCTTTTGTTGTACTAAAAAAGCTGCTATACCTAGACTCAATGTTCTTCCCATATCTTAATATCATCAGTCACAGACCAGCAATAAGAAGCCGGAACACTACGATGATGAGGAAAAGAATCAAGATGGAAACAAGTCAAAGATGCTTGGGAAGTCTAGAACACCATAGTGAGTTTGATCCTGAGGAAGAGCATAATGGTATTGATTTGTACAAAGGACTGGATGTTTTCATTGAACCATTGAGCAATAAAATACCAGTCACAAAGGAGGTAAACTATTAAATTCTTTTCATTTATGAGAATGAAACCAAACCTGAATATATCATATATGATACTAAGAAAAAACTAAACTTGTTTCAGTAATAATATGTGATAGATTTGATACATCACATATGATACTAAGAAAAAACTAAACTTGATTCAGTAGTCATATGTGATAGTTTTAATATATCAAATATGACAATCCAAAATGGTTTTAAAAAATAAAAAAATATAACTTTACATGTACATCAAAACTAATCTGATGTGCTGGTTTTGCAGGAGTATTATGCAAAAATCATTCAGCAGTTTGAGAAAAATTTAGAGGAACGAAACGAGCTAGTTCACACGTTGACAGATGGGATGACAAAGTTTGAAGATGACCATATGATGTTTGATTTCTGCAAGCAGTACAAGGAAATGTTCAATGATGCAGAATTTAATCTCTATGAGTATTATAAGGATGAGGATTGTAACAATGACAGTGATCTAGATAACGAAAACAATAAAGATGATGAGGAAGAACCAATGGCTGATGGAAAAAAAGAAAATGAAAATGAAAGGCAAAGTAGAATTCAAAAGGAAAAGGAAAACATAGAAGATATGGATAAAGGAACAGAAGAAGGTGGTAGTGAAGCAAATGACAATGGAGAGAAGGATGAAGATGATGTAAACATTGAGAATGAATTCAAAAAAGTGAATGAAAAAGATGATGAGAAAGCAGTATCAATGGATGTTGATGATCCGAATGAAAAAATGAAAGAGAAAGACGTTGATTAAGAAAAAGTGAGTGATTCATTTGAGAAAGAACAACAAGTTAAAAGTGAAAAGGAGAAACAATATGAAGCTGATAAGGTTGAAAAGGTTCAGGAGATACAAGATGAACATAAGCGTTTGACACATGATTAATTTTGGGATAAAGAGTATGATTTAACTAACTCATAATATGAAGAGTTGAAGATTCGAGCAACATAAGATATTAAAAAGAAGCAAACACCCAAGAAAAAGTCAATTGTACACATGACACCCCCATCATTCTCTCTTGGTTTAAGCCTAACTGAAAATGAACCGAAATAAAAAAACCAAAGAAGAATGGGTTGAAAAAGAAGAAAATGTTGAAAAAGAGCAAAAAAACCATCCTGATTTCTTGTTTCTCCATATTTAAACAAGAAAACATCTATAAAAGGAAAAACAACAACTGATGAAGTGATGATGACAGAATACTTGTTTTCCATGGAAGGAGAAGAATTGTAAGTATCAATTAACTTTATTCTTTCAATTTCTTTGTTTTCAATGCAAGGATACGAATCGTATAAACTTTAATCTTTTATTTTCTTGTAATGATATCATATATGATATTTGTTTAATTTATTTTATGTAGAGACTTTGTTTTTGAAACAAAAGATGGAGTTGCAACGATAAGGGATTATATGTAAACATTAGCTCCACAGCTGAAAGTTGAATCCAATGTCATTGACACATTCTCCTTGGTTTTAAACCATGAACAGAAGATAAATAGCAAAGGCAAAAAAACCAAGTACTTTTTCCACACAACGATGATTGTAAGTACCTAAAACTTTTAAAATTAACTTACTGATAATCTATAATTGTTTCATAAATATAATATTTGTTGATGAATGAAAACAGACAAAAGACATGTTCAAGTGGAAGAAGGAGAATGGAAAGTATGATTAGGAGAAGCAATTTGAAGCTTTTTCAAAGACAATTAAGAGCGAGTTTAAAAAGACCATGAAATGAAAAACATGAAAGATCTAGAAATTGTAACTCATTTGCTACACATATTTTCAATTATAAATTTTAAATTATTTGCATTCATCTGATATGAAATACATTTTAAATTGTATAGGCATTCTTTCCAATCATTGCCCATGAACATTATTACCTAGTCGTATTCAACTTCTTGAAGGGCAATACAGTCATAATCGACAACTCAAAACCACGGATGACCTATGACGCAAAATATAAGACTGTGTGTGAACTGTTGGTAAGTAACTAAATATGATATCATGTATGATACTAATGTAATAAAAGCTCTTCATGAGAAGGTTAGACTTTTCTGGATGATCTGGATCAACAAACCCTTAGGCTGAGCAACTTAAACCTCTTCCTTCAGTGGACCATTAAGAAATGCCGTTTTTACGTCCATATGATAGTTTATGAAAGGACTGTGTGCTGCGTTTGCAATGGAAAATCCGAACTGCTTCCAAATGCTGAGCAACTGGAGCAAAATGATTCTTCAAAAGCTACACCTTCTTCCTAAGCATAACCTTTAGCTACAAGGTCATGCTTTGGTTGCGATTTACAGTCTGTATCTTTATCCTTCATTGTTCCTTCCAATAACCACTTTTGCTTTATAATATCTTGCAATGTTTGTCGACTGTTCCCAGGACTCTTAGTCTGTTAGAACTGATGTGAAGTGTCATCTGCATTGACTTCGATCATGCAGAATCAGCCGTATGCCTCCTTAATGTTCTTAGGTTTCAACAATACTCCACGTGAGTGCGGACATACATCATTTCAGGATCTGTGGCAGCTGTCGTCATTGTTTGAACTTGCATGGTTGGACTTTTCAACGAACTTGTTCTAATGGATGATCTCTGCGTCTATCGGTAATCATGACTTTTGTCGGTTGAAATGAATGCACTCGGTATTACAATGTTGCGTGAGGAAGACTCACCATTTTCTTGTACCTCAGTGTACAAGAAGGATTGACAAATTCTGCTTCTTGAAACGATGCAATTCGGTGCTTGATCATTGTTGTTTCTCGCGAGAACGTTCTTATTTCTCACTTGATCCTTGTGTTGGATTGTAAATATTCTCAAAGTAAAAGGACTGAAAGAGAAATTCTAACCCTTGTTTTGTCTTGGTGGGAACGGGGTCAGAGTTGTATAGTTTGAGCCTTTTGACCTTGTGGATACGACGCCTGCTGAAGAGGACATTTTCAACAGACATCTCTTGACGTTGTGGTGCGAGGTTCTGAACTGTTGTGATCAGACATCATTTCTATTTGATTTCATCAAACTTGATATGAATGGACTCAACTATTAAGCGTGTTCTCTTGTTGTAAACACGATATCCCTTCGACTGAGTAGTTGAATATCTCCACATGATACATGGATATCCCTTTTTCTTTCTCTTATCCTGGATTTAACCTTCTTAGTTTATGTAACAAATGCAAACCAATGATGTGAAGTGTTTTATTGAAGGGTCCTGTCATTATGTGGTGATATGCAGTATTTCATGAGTGATACGGATGATTGATCTGTTTTGAGTTATAGCATGGGTTGCAACTGCTTCAGCCCAAAATGATAATGGAAGCTTAGAAGCTGAAAGCATCGTTCGAGCAGCCTCAACAAGAGTACGGTTCCGTCTTTCGACAACGCCGTTCTGTTCAGGTGTTCGAGGAGTGGAAGTTTGATGTTCAATGCCTTCTTCTTTGAAATAAATGCATGAGTGTCTTGTTAAGAATTCCGTGCTATGTCAGTACGTATGTAATAACTGAGCTTGAGGTTGCGTTGAATATCGTGAGAAAGTTTCTTTGAGAACTTCTGGTGTTTCATCCTTGGATCGTAGAAAAAGAGTCCAAGTGTATCTTGAATAGTCATCAACAATCACCAGAATATACTTCTTCCCTTTTATGCTTGCAACTCGCATTGGACCACACAAGTCCATATGAAGCAAATTTCGCCTTCCTTTGGAACTAGGAACAGCTTTTGTCTTGAATGAACTTCTTTTTGCTTTTACTATTTACAAGGACGAACAAAGTTGATCCTTGAATATTTCAACTTAGTTAAGCCATTCACAAAATTCTTTCTTTTGAGAGTAAGGTGTGTAATCGAATTCAGCATGAGAATGCCTCGATGCCTTAACAATGCTCTTGAGTTGGTGATGATAGCTTTAGCCATGAACAGAATTGGAGTTGGATGAAGTTGTTTCTTGAAGAGTTATTGTGTAGAGATCAGATCCACGATTTACCGTTAGTAAATCGTCTTTCCCTGAAGATCTCTCACAAAACAGGTTAGATTTCCTGAAGCAACCTCCAAATCAGCATCACAGAATTGACCAAACGATGAAAAGATTGTGATTGAGGCCTTCGAACGTAATAAAAACCGTTTGGATCGTGACATTCCCTTGAATCAAAATCTCCATTAACCAAGATTAGAGCAAACTGATCATTTTCCAAAAGAACAGTACCAGAAATTTCTCACAAAATTACACAAAAGCTTGAGATTGGCCCGTCATGTGCTTCGTGCTGCATCCGAGTCAAAACAATGAATAGGATGAGTTGACAATCTGCTAGAGAATTCGAGGGACGATGGATCATTGGACAAATTGGATTATAGGAATTTGAAATCTTCAAGACATTAGTTATCTAGAGACAAAGTCTATAGTATGACTATATTGTTGTTCTATCATTTTTCCTAATCTTGGGTATCCATATCTTTTTGGTCTTAAGTGGGCTTTTGTGTCCATGTTAATCTGATGGACATCTCTTTTAGCTATCCACATTTCCATTCCTTGATTAGTATTCTAATACAACTCCTTATAGTAACTCTGGATTTATTGAATATGGTATCTGATGCAACTGTTTTTCTTATGGGGTGTTGAATAGATTTTTTCGCTTCTTTTTCTCTTGGGTTTACTAGCACTAATAGGCACTATAATTTGCTCTTAGTTCTAGCATTCAAGTCTTTCAAGTATCGAGTAGACACAAGTATCATTGTTTAGATAAACACACATGTTCCACCTTTCAGCACAAACATCATTTTATTCGAGTTTTGGAGTTTGAACTGTCAATACACCCAGTTACAGACTTTGTTCTTTGTTTTTCTTAGAAATACTAGAAATCCTCTGATGGTCTTTACTTCTTCTTTTGAAACTTTCACTTGACTATTGTTTGGCACGTATCCTTATCTTTAACTTGATAGAACTTAAGATTGTGGGTATGCTAACACGAGTAGTGGTGAATTTTATCCTGAAGATTTAGACATATGAGGGATTAGTATTCCTAGAAGCATGAGGAAAACTGTGGTGTTCTAGTTGTGTTGTGGTGGAGGAAATTCTAAACATTCCTGGTTTTTAAGCACATTTGTGTTTTCGAACCCTTGGTTTCTTTTCTGAGGCAATTTGTTGAGGTGACTGGTTTAATAACCATCTCGACACATTAGTTTTATTAAACCGATGTTTTATTTGGAAAAACTTCTCATTTCAGGAGAATTTTGAAAAGGAGTCGGTTTTCTAAAAATGATGGTTTGGAATCCGTGAGCATTTGGTTGTACGAAACACCAGTATGTTTATCAAACTGAGTTTCCGCTGACTTTCCTTTTTGTTACCAAACTGAGTTTATTTAACTCATTTATCACAAGTTTCTTATCCTTGCATCTGAGCTTTCAAATCTTGTACTTTCATGATATTGTGCAAGTTCTTTCGAAATACATTTGAAGCATTTTTCTTTGGCAAACTGGGTATGTTTTTCATCTGTTCTTTAAATGTTGTAAAGAAAGTTCAAGAGAATTTGTAGGTTTTCAAGCTTAGCAAATCTCTTCAAAAGCTTTATTATGAATTCTTTGTTAACGATTCAGTTTGTTTCGAAAGCTTTTGTGCAAAGTCATTCACATCTTTGACTTTATGAAGATACAAGCATTGTAATTCGTATTAGCATTTTAAAATCAGAAATCGAGAATGCAAATTATGAACATGAACATCTTTTAGAAACACTCTTCGAGAAGTAGATCAGGATGTTTGAAAAATCAGCCTTTTCTGATTCAAGTTGTCAAGCTCCTTTTCAAAGGGAATTAAACGTACTCCAAATGTCATTCATTTTCTCCTTTTTAGTTCATGAACAAACAATGAATGTCCAGTATTAGTTTTGTTTGAAAGAGTACATTATAATGTTTTTGTCAAAAACTTCCATAGTCTTAGCAGTTTACGTTGGTGTTAGGGATGCACTACCTAGTATGATTAGACCAAGTTTGCTTGACAAAATTTGTTCTAAATGATTGAGTTGGTTGTCATTTCGTATAAAGTAGTCTACTTTTACTAATAGATTTAGACATGGGTAGAAAGCCAACGTTTTTAGCAATGTTTGGTTTTGTCCTAACAAACGTTTTTCTCCACATTGTCTTCCTAATTTCTTTAGCGCGTTCCAACTGATCAAGATAGGTTTTGGATGGTGGTTTGAAAGTTTCATAAAGACGTTTTGATATGTGTAATCATATGGTTTCACACTTTGTCTTTATCCATTTTGTCTACTCTCTTTTTCAAATCACTGTCTTTCCCCCATTGGGGCAAAACTCTGTTTGCAGGAATCAGAAGTATCATTGGGATACTAATACAAAAAGGATTATCAGATTGTAGCTCTCTAAGGTACTTTGGATTAGCAAAGGTTGATCTACATTATACGTTGCGCAATTTGGGTGCTAACATGTGAATGGTCTGAATTGAATGATTGCGTTTATTAAGAATGTTATTTAAAAACTTTTATTTGTTTTGTCCATTTCATCATCGTGTCAATGTCATTTTCCTTCCTTTTAACCTTTAATTCGAATATAACCGTAACTTTTCTCTTTGAGTTGACCTTCAAATTGTGACCATATTTTAACAGACTCTTTTTGACTAGCTCATCGTGTTTCTGATTGACAACTGAAAATATCTAGGGGTTTTAGTTTTAAATCCCTTTTGTATGTCAATCGTCTTTAATTAGCTAATTGGTCATAAAGTTTCATTTAAATTTATTTGAAGTATTTTAAATCACTCGTTCTGGTCATTAAGGGACGTGTACTTCTCAAGCTCAGTTGTTTGGTCTGAAGTGCAATCAGACAACTATCCCGACTGCTAGTAGCCTCCCCAGAGCCCTACTAGTCTCATCAAGGTTAGTTTTGCACTCTTCCAATTCTTAAGTCAATGATGCGTTTGCTTTCTTTAATTGCTTTAAAATTATTTTGTTTTCCTCAGTCTCAAGAGTCAAATTAGCAATTAAATTAGCAATAAATCCTATGGCGCAGCACGTCTCTCAACACATTCAGCTCACATTTTGATCAACTTGATTATCATTAGTTATATATTTGATGAATATCAGGAAATGACATTGATATTCATCCTCTCCAAAACATATGTGTCGTTAATGGATTCAGGTTGCTCAGAATGTGTCTCACATTGGCAAAACACATCATTTTTCATCATGGTTTTGTACCTGTTCAATGGCTGACTAGTAGAAACTGGTTTCTTCAGGTTGAGACCTCCTGAATTTTGCCATGTAACTGTATGTGCTTCCAATCTATGTTCATCAATTCTTCATCCCGTGTCTTCTAGCCCATTCAGCTTGGCTCAGCTTGAAGTGGAAAACTTGTTCAGCTGTGTTTGAATATCTTCATCTTCTCTTGTGATTAGCGTAGTCTTTTAACCCGCTTTGGCTTCTGCATTCCCACTATGGCCATAGTGTCCAAATCCCTTAAGTTAAGCACTGTATCCCATTCTTGTTACCGCACTACCCAGATTGCCTACTGTTTCCCTTGCCCTGCAAATGTCATCGTCATTTGATTCCAAACTGCCCTGATAGATTGTCATTGTTTCCTTGGTGTATGTAGTATCTTCGTCTTGTTCCTGGAGTTTTTGATTGAAGTTCTAGAAGGTTGTTGTTTGGTAGGTTTGTACAACTTTTGAAAGTTACTTAGCAACGGCGTGCCAAGCTCTTTTTCACTATCCTATATCCCAGAAGTTAGCTGTTCTGGCTCAATGTCTTCCTCTGAAACGGACTCTGATTGAGGAGTAACTGGTTTGGCTATCTCTTTGCATTTGTGTCTGGTAGACGCACTTGGTCGTGTGGAAGAAGATTGTCATGTATGATGTGGCATTCAGTCTTTGAGGGTTTTGGTGCCTGATAGTAGTATCATGATTTTGGTTTGAGCATAGCTGAAGAAGTGCTAACGGGATTTGCACTTTGGCTAATCTCTCAGAAGGTATATCATTACTTCGTTTTGAAACTGCTTCAGAACGTCAGATCAGCTTGTGAGTGTGAGACTGTGTCTATTTATCGCATAGTCTTTGACTTGCAACCGTCACAAATCTCGCCATTCTGGTTTGATTGAATGTTGTTGAGAAATTGAACATTCACTTGCATTGGTGAAACTTGCAAGTTGTTCCTTGTCAACTCATTCATGAGTTTATAAAACCGTGAGTAATAAGACTCCATGGATTCTCCATCTCGAGAGGTAAACTTCCAAAATTCCCAGAATAGATTGGTCTTTACATCTTGTACGTTCAACGATTCACCCTGTTGTAGCCTCTCAATGGCTGTCCACATTTCCTTCGCTTGTGTTGCATGCATCAACATAGTTGAGTAAATTTCATCTCAATACCAGTCAAAAATCGAAGAAAATAGCTTCCTTTTCAGCTTGAAAGTAAAGTTTGTTCTCTGCTGTCATGTTGTGTATTGTCTCAGCTTCTTCATGTGCAGCTACTGGTAGAATGTTCTCTGCTGCTTCAACTGCTGCAATGAGTACGTTTGTAGGCATATATGGACCTTCAAAGATGCACTTCCTCAGATATTCACCATTCAATTTAGTGTCAAGGTATCGTAGAAAACACGAATGCCACTGAGAATATCTTCCTGGTCGAAGCATAGGTGGATGATCTTTTGAACCAGCTGCCATGTATTGTTGTGCATTTGGACTATCTGTTGAGGATGTGTTGAATGGAGCTAGAACATGATTGGAAGATTAGTATGAAATATGAGATGTGAAAGATTTTGTTGGATCTTAGTGGATATGATTGTTATTGAAGTTGTGGCTCTTGTATGCAATTTCTCGTTTCATGGGATTTTACACGTCTTATGATTAAAACCGATTAAAAGAATTAAGGGGATTTTACAAAATCAATAGAAACTGTGAATGATGTGATCGGAAATCAAGCTTTTTGGCAATGATTTAATTGTCTAAAACAGATAATTTCTGGCTAGGGTTAAAGCTGTTTGTTTAAATAGGCTCACCAAACTGAAACGGGCCTAAAAATACAGATAGGCCGTGAGCTAGAACAAAAACAAGTGTAACACAAATTCTAAAAAAACTGAAAAATATCAATAAATCATAGTAAACGATGGTTTTGGGCCTCGAAAAATCCTTAACCAGCTAAAGGGTGGTTACAGCGTGATCCGTCTCGTTTTTCTCTTCGATTTGAGAGGTCACGGGCCTGAAACGGACTTACAGATCAAAAGTTATGGCTGTTTTACTGAAACCCTTTTCTTTACACAAAACGCAGTGACACCAAAACGCAGTGGTTGAGATTTGGTCAAAACGCAATGGTTGAGATTTGGTCAAAACGCAATGCTCAAAACGCAATGGTCAAAACGCAATGGTCAAAACGCAATGGTCAAAACGCAATAAATTTTGGTCTAAACGCAATGGAATTTGGTCAAAACGCAATGAATCTTGGTCAAACGCAAATGAAAATATGGTCAAAACGCAATGAAATTTGGTCAAACGCAATGAATTTCTTCCAAAAATATAAAAACATCAAACAAAAATAAAAAAAAAAAAACGCAACCTGCAATCAAAAACGCAATGACACATTTCTTCAAAAAGCAAATGAAATTTCATTCAAAACGCTAACCTGCAATCAAAACGCAATAAACCAAAACGCAACCAAAAAATCAAAACGCAACTTGAAGAACATCAAAACGCAACATGAATTTTGCCAGAAAGTCAAAACGCAACGACGAACAATACGACTTTTCCACCAAAAATCGCCTAATAATCATCCCGATAACACTTCACTTCATACAATCGATCACGAATCGGAACTAGAAATGAGGAGGAGAGATTGAGTTGTTTAGAGAGAGAAAGAGGAGAGAGAAATGAGAGAGAAAAGAAAAGAGAAAGATATATTAGAAATGAAACAACTTACTTTTCCAAGTGGAAAAGTTCCTTATATACCCCGACACTTAAAAGTGACGCGCGGGGTATTTAACTAGGACCCGGGCTCGGGTTTTGCTTGGGATTAAACCCGAAACATATACAATATTAGATTCACTATCGAGCCCGATTCCCGATAATAATGTATTACAACATTAACTAATTAAAGACCGAAGCTCCATCGTAGAGTGACCGAACTTCCTTGTTCGACTCAATAAATTGAGGCTAACAGTCACTTTGCTAGAGAATATAGGGCACTAAGGAATCAGGGGAATAGAAATAGAGATGCTTCAAGAAGGATTGTACCAGTGGATACTCCTACAAATGCCTTGGTTGTTCAAGATGGGATAAGTGGATATGATTGGAGCTTTCAGGTTAAAGAAGGGATCACAAACTTTGTTCTAATGGCCTATACATCCCAAGGTTCATCAAGTTCAGACACTGCGGTACATACTTGCTCAAAAGATTGCTTAAAAACATATGAAACTCTTCAAAAACAGTATGATTAATAGCGTAAAGATCTTAATAAATCTAATCTAGAAATTATAGGTTATCAAATAGGATTAGAATCATTAGAAGCTATGATAGTTGTTCATGAAAAGAATGAAGTTGTTTATGAAGAAGATATTGCATTTTTAAAGTATGATGTCCAAGTGAAAGATATTTCAATCAAAGACCTTAAAAATCAGTTAGAATAAGATTTAAAGGAGAAAGATGATTTGAAACTTAAACTAGAAAAATTTGAGGAATCATCAAAGAATCTAACTAAACTGATTAATAGTCAAATAAGTGCTAAAGACAAAGCTGGTCTTGGTTATGACAGTCAAATAAATGAGAGTGAAGTGGTTTATAGTGTGTTTAACAGTAAAGAAAGTGATGTGGATGATAGTCCAGTAAATGATAGATTCAAAACAGGTGAAGGGTTTCATGCAGTTCCCCCTCCCTACACTAGGAATTACATGCCCTCAAGACCTGACTTATCCTTTACTGGGTTAGATGATTCCGTCTATAAGACTAAAGTGAGTGAAACTATTACTACTGCATCTAAAACCAATAAGGATAGTTTGGAAAAACCTAAAACTGTTAGGCATAGTGCTCCTATCATTGAAGAATGGGACACTGATAGTGATAATGATAGTGTGTTTAGACCTAAAACTGATCAGACAAAACCAAAGTTTACAAAAATAAATTTTGTCAAATCTGATGAGAATGTGAAATCTGTTAATAAGGAAAACACACATAAGCAAGTAGAGTATCCCAGGAAAAGTCAAAGTCCTAGTGGTAATAGAAGAAACTAGAATGGGATGATGACTCAGAAACTAGGGAATGGTTTTGAGTTTATAAAGAAAGCTTGTTTTGTGTGTAGGAGTTTTAACCATTTAATCAAAGACTGTGATTTTCATGATAATAAAATGGTAGAAAAACCTGTGTTGAATAATAAGGGAAGGGTTACTGGTCAAAGGGAATTTAGACCAGTATGGAACAATGCTCAAAGGGTAAACCACCAAAATAAATTGACTCACCCACATCCTAAAAGGAATTTTGTTCCAACAACAATTGCAACAAAGTCAGGACAAGTACCAGTTAATGCTGCTAAGCAAAACTCTCCAAGAGCAGCAGCATCAATTAGTACTTCTGGTTATTTTACTGCTTGCCCTAAATCAAAAGTGAATGATGCATTACCCAAAACATATTCTTATTTTAAAGCACATTCACCAGTAAGAAGGGATTTTAACCAAAAATCAACAGCTAAAACCAATAATCTTAATGAAAAGGTTAAAACTGCTGTAGTTAGTGCTGCTGTAGGAAATGGGGAAAATGCTGTTAAGTCCTTAGCATGCTGGATTTGGAGACCAACAGGAAATGTTATTGACTATACCTCTAAAGACAGTTAATCATACATGTTTAAAAGATTTGACTATGTTGATCTACAAGGCAGACTCAAGTCAGTAATGGCTTGGGTCCCCAAGAGAAACTAATTCTCTTATTTTGAGTGCAGGGTAATCCAAAATATACTTTATAGGATCAAGGGATTTTTGACAGTGGATGCTCTAGGCATATGACTAGAAACAAGTCCTTTCTTACAGATTATCAAGAGATTAATGGTGGATTTGTTGCATTTGCAGGAAGTCCTAAAGGAGGTAAAATTACTGGAAAAGGTAAAATTAGGACTGAGAAATTAGACTTTAAAGATGTATACTTTGTAAAGGAACTTAAATTTAACCTTTTCTCCTATCTCACAAATGTGTGACAGAAAATAAGTGTTCTTTTTTTCACTGAGACTGAAATGTCTGTTCTATCTTCTGACTTTAAGCTCTTGATGCAAAGTCAAGTCTTAATTAAGTTCCCAGGACGAACAACATGGTATTGATTTGATCTAAAGAATGTTGTAACTTCAGGAGATTTGACTTGTTTATGCAAAGGCTATATAGATGAGTCTTATTTTGGCATAGAAGGACTTGTCATTATAAACTTTAAAAATAAGACAAACTTATGAGGGGAAACCTTGTTAGAGTTTGCCTTCAAAGCTTTTTGAAAATGACCGATACTTGTGGTGCTTGTCAGAAGGGGGAAAGCAACACAAGCTTATTGTAAAGGACAAGTTGTGGATTATTAGCCAACCTTACAAATGTTGCATATGGACTTATTCATTTGGACAACAATATAAGCGAGTATAAATCAGCAAGATATATTGCCTTGTTGTCAGTGTGGACTTATAGTAGGTTTAGTTGGGTTTTATTTTTGCTACTCTAAGGATGAGACTAGTGAATCCTTTAAAACTTTTATTCTGGCCATAGAAAAACCAAATAAATCATAGGTTAAAAATCTTCGATGTAACAATGGAATCAGAGTTTAAAAATAATGACATGAATCAGTTCTGTGGG
The DNA here is from genome assembly GCA_026074375.1 of Tanacetum coccineum. Taxonomy (NCBI): domain Eukaryota; kingdom Viridiplantae; phylum Streptophyta; class Magnoliopsida; order Asterales; family Asteraceae; genus Tanacetum; species Tanacetum coccineum. Next base: position 128,910 of record BQNB010000748.1, read on the forward strand.
ATGAAAGGGATTAAGAGGGAGTTTAGTGTTGCTAGAACTCCACAACAAAATGGAGTTGCTGAAAGAAAGAATAGGACACAAATAGAGGCAGCTAGGACTATGCTAGCAGATTCATTATTACCTACTACATTTTGGGTTGAAGTAGTTATTACTGCTTGTTATGTTCAGATTAGGGTTTTAGTGGACCCAAGCCTCTCAATAAGACACTTATGACTATTACATAGTTAGACACCTGCGTATAAGTTTTTATGAGACCTTATTGGGTGTCTTATTCTTGTGACTATTCTAATACATAGATCCTCATAGGCAAATTTGATGAGAAGGCTGGTTGAGGGGTTTTTATTGGATACTCTATAAATAGCAAGGCTTTTAGGGTATTTAACACTAGAACTAAGAAAGTAGAGGAGAACCTGCACATAAACTTTTATGAAAACAAACCCAATGTTGTAGGGAATGGACCAGATTGGCTCTTTGATATTGATTTACTAACAACCTCTATGAATTATGAGCCAGTTACTGCAGGGAATCAAACTAATAAGAATGCAGGTATCAAGGATAATGTTGATGCAATACCTGCTCAACAATATATTTTGCTACCATTACTTTATGATAGTCCACAGAGCTCAAAGGATGCAGTTGCTGATGATGCTGGTAAAAAGACTAATGAAGAACCAGCAAATGAGGGTGAAAGAAATGGTCAAGAGAAAGAAGGAGGAGCTTCAAATAAAGAAGATGACCAGAATGTGCAAGATTTCAGAGATGCATTGGATAATTTGCTTGTTCAACAGAAGAAAGGTTATCCCAACAGCACTAATAGAGATAGTACTATTAGTCCATCTGTTAGTACTGCTGGGCAAAGTTTTACTAATGCTGATGATCTTCCTACTGATCCTCTTATGACTGATTTAAAGAATACTGGTATCTTTAGTGGTGCATATGATGATGAAGATGTGGGTTTGCTGAAGGTTGACCTTAACATGGATAAACCACATGAATGTCCAGTCCTATTCCCACAACTCAGATATTCACAAGGATCATCATAACCGACCAGATCATTGGAGATATAAATTCAGCTACTCAAACAAGGAGGATGACCAAGATTTTTGACGAACATTGCTTATTTCTCTCTTGGTCCAGTTACATAAAAAATCAGGGAGAAAAAATCACAAAAGATTATCAAAAATGATTGTTTGCCTGTTTCTCTCACAAATTAGACCAGAAGTGACACCATGACTTAACATATCCAAGCTGGATAGAGGCAATGCAAGATGAGTTGCTACAGTTTAGATTGAAGAAGGTTTGGAGATTGGTTGATTTACCCAAAGGAAAGCATGCCATTGTAACAAAATGGGTCTATAGAAATAAAAAAGATAAGAGAGGGATAGTAGTTAGAAATAAGGCAAGACTGGTTGCACAAGGTTACACCCAAGAAGAAGGCATTGATTATGATGAGGTTTTTGCTCCTATTGCAAGGATATAAGCAATCAGGTTATTTTTGGCCTATGCATCATTTATGGGGCTTATTGTGTACCAGATGGATGTAAAGAGTGCCTTTTTATATGGTACTATTGAAGAGGAGGTGTATGTGTGCCAACCTCCTAGTTTTGAAGATCCACAATTTCCTGACAAATTTTATAAGGTAGAAAAGGCCTTATATGGTCTCCATCAAGCTCCTAGAGCCTGGTATGAGACTTTGTCTACCTACTTATTAGAAAATAGATTTAGAAGAGGCACTATAGATAAGACTTTATTCATCAAGAAGGACAAATGTGATATCCTGTTAGTGCAGGTGTATGTTGATGACATCATCTTTGGGTCTACAAAGAAGTCTTTATGTGTTGAGTATAAGCAGATGATGCACAAGAGATTCCAGATGAGTTATATAGGGGAGCTTACCTTATTCTTAAGATTGCAGGTAAAGCAAAAAGATGATGGAATCTTCATCAGCCAAGACAAGTATATGTGGTTGATATATTAAAGAAGTTTCATTTTGTCACAATGAAGACAGCAAGCACTCCAATTGAGACTAACAAGGCATTGCTCAAGGATGAAGAAGCTGAGAATGTAGACGTTCACTTATACAGATCAATGATTGGATCATTGATGTACTTAACAAACTTCTAGGCCTGACATAATGTTTGTTGTTTGTGCTTGTGCAAGGTTCCAAGTTACACCAAAGACTTCACATCTTTATGCTGTGAAGAGAATCTTTAGATACTTAAAAGGTCAACCTAAATTGGGCCTTTGGTATCCTAGAGATTCAACATTTGACTTGGAGGCTTTTTCTGATAGTGATTATGCTGGAGCTAGCCTTGACATGAAATCTACAATAGGAAGTTGTCAATTTCTTGGCAAAAGTTTGATTTCTATTATATTTGAATTTCCTCCAACAAAACCAAAAACCAAACACTTCTTAATATTTTTTTTATATATAACCCAAGCCCAAGTAACCCTTTTATAAAAAATAGACATAAAATCCCACATCCCCTTTTTATGTAAGCCGAATCCAACCCACACCCTTTCTGTGACACCCCGGGAATTTCCGTTCAATAATTTAGCCGTTTCCGTCTAGTAATTTGAATTTTTAAAAGTTTCGTTAAGCCTTACCGGTTAACCGGGAAGTTGTTCCGTGATTATCTAAGAATCGTCACCGAGAGCGAACCAGGACACCAAACACTGTAGTATTTTGGCAATAGCCAGGTTTTTTATGTTTTGAGGCAATGTTTAAAATTTCGTAATTTTCCGTGATACCGTTACTCGTTTTGTTATGTACGTGATGCGTGTTTTAATTTATGCATATGCATGTGCATGCAAAGGCCTTGGAAATTAATTCAAAAATGAGCACTAGTGAACCTAGAATATTGAAAACCATTCTTGGTCCCCCCCCCCTCCCTTGCCTTTTTCATAACCGGATATGCATGTATGCATGCATAGGATTCAAATTTTGAAAATCAAATTCACTAGACATGGTAGCTTGAATTAAGGATAGGACATGTACTAGGATTAATGTGATAGGAGGATCATTTTGGTCCCTTATTTTTGACCCCTAACCGATTGTCACACATAAGGTGTGTGTGTGTAATCCTTGTATACAAATCATTTACTTCTTATTCATTCTCATTCATATCGTTCACACACAAAAAATCATTTCTCTTGTGCTCTCTCTCTCTCTCTCTCTAAACCACACGACACCAACACAAAAACATACTTAACCATACATTTTTCAATTTCAATCATTTACATTTGAAGATATATTGTTCGAGTTGATTGTTATTTCATCCGGGTATTTTATAAAACAACATTTTGGTTGTTTTTTGTTCTAATCATCTTTCGTCGTGTTTTCTTGTAAGTAATCTCCTCATTTTCATAAATAAGTTGTACTTTTGCATTTGTATGATCATTCCGAACAAGGTGTACAAAGCGGATCGTTGTGTAAATCATTACTTATTTTTCTATAAAACTACAAGTCTCAAAAATTTAATCTTTTTATTTATAAATGGAAGAACTAAATGTAGTGTACTGTTGTCATTAAATGTTCGTTTGTGACTATGTTGATATATATATTGTTATTACTACGGCTATATCGTTTAATTAAGATTTATCGTATGTTGAGTCTAAATATGGTTGGCAAAGAGATTAAGTTGGATGATGAATTTGTTGGAAGCGTAAATTGAAAGTCGAAGAGGTTTAAGTTTAGAACGGATTTGTTGCGATATTTGAGGTGTTGTCGAAAAGATCTGTATTCATGCGAAGTCAATAAAGATGTACTTGTGAAAAGGATATTTTCACGTGTCGAGGTTGTAAAAATGGAAAGCTATTGTTAGAAAGGTCATGCCATAATTCCATAACTAAACTTTATAAAAAGCGTTCGAAAAATATTACTTTTTTTATCAATCCTTATGAGAAAACATGAAGAATAACGTTAAGTGTCTTTTTTCGAGTCAAGTCTATGGTAACATTTCGATTATCGAAGTCAAACTTTTGCGTATGTTCGGGTCTACTAAAAGATGAATACACTAAAGACAAAATACACTAAAGGACCAAAATACACCTAAAGACGAAATACACTAAAATATAAATTTCACCTAAAAGGATGAAAATACCACTAAAAGTCGAAATACAAAATACACTAAAAGACGAAATACACTAAAAGACAAAATATTTTCAAAGATGTTTCAAAACGTCGAGACTTGTCAAAACTTATAACTTTTGAAAGTACGTTTAAAAAGGATACGCCGTGTCTACTCATGCTCGGATGATCAGCTCTTGTGTTAAGCGTTATTCGTTGTACATCATTCTTAAATGACGACTATATGTTAGGTTGTCGCTAGGACCGTGAGATTCGTCTTTATTTAATTGATTTACTTTGATCCACAACTCGCATAAGGTGAGTTCATAGCCCCATTCTTTTACTCGTTTTGAATAAATGTTTTATAACTTGGGGTGAGAAACATTGCTTGTTTTTAAAACTGGACACAAGTACTATACGTGAGATTTCCCTGTTTACATGTTGCCTAAGTAGCGTTTAAACCACTATTTGCCCGAACTATCATGAAATGTTAATTTCTTGACCGGAGGACCGGTTGAGGGAGCGCGAGTGAATAAATAGATCTATTGGGACTAATTATCCCTATCCGGGTGAGTAGCGCTCACTAGTTCGAGTTGTCCAAGGATTAACGGATATATGTCATATCGAATCTAGTTAGGTGGTCTTTGGTCGGACACTTGTAAGGGCAAACAATCATTTGGTATGTTATAAGCTACGTTCAGAATTAGCTTCGGTGTCATGAGCTTAGTGCAACGTAAATACCTCTTTATGTGAAGTTGTATCTGTTATAACTGTCACATACATTTTGAAATCTTGTGGTCCACTATATCAACGTTTGAACTAAACCTATGAATTCACCAACTTTATGTTGACGTTTTGTTGATCCCAAACCTAGATCAATTCCTTAGGTTGTCTAAGGTTAAATTACCTTGGATAAATCCAAAATAACTTGTTGTAGAAACTTTATATGTATATTAAAGTATATGCGGAATCTACACCTTAATACCTAGAAGTATTATGAATAAAACAGTAATCTTGAACAAACAAAGATATAACTAAACGCTCCATTATTATTAGATCAATAATACGAGTACTCTTAACTTAGTACTAGGGTTTACAACCTTGAAGCTTTCTTAATCGACTTTGACAACTATGAAGACTTATATGCAAAACTGATGATGATGTCTCAACTAATGCCCTAGAGCCTCCTTTTATAGACTAAGGAGTCCTAGTCGGCTTACAATACATTCCTAAGATATCCATAAACTTATAATATATTCTGATACAATATATTCTATAATTATCTTCTAATCTTCATCTCTAAGTAATCCTTATCTCTTTACTCCGTCTTTATCCTTCTGACAGTAGTAAGTCTTTTAGCAGTTGTAATCCAGCAGCATAAACTTTTGTACCAGCAGTACTAATAAACATAAGCAATAGTAACATTAGTACTAGCAGTACTAATATATACTAACAATAGTAACTGTGTACTAGCAGTCTTAACTTTACCACTAGCAGCACTAACTACTTAGCATATATTTCAGTCTTTAACTCTAAATAGTCTTAACTTCAACAGGCAGCAGTAACTTAATACTAACAGTACTAACTTATACTAACAGTACTAACTTATACTAACAGTAGTAACTAGCAGTAGTAACTTTATACTACCAGTACTAACTACTTATCATAATTTTCATTAGTATCACCAACAGTACTAAGTTATGCTTGACAGCACTAATATATACCTGAGCAGTAGTAACTCTAAGAATCATCTTGAAGTCTTTAAGTCCCAACAGAGAATCTACCGAGCAATTATCAAGGGAGTTTCTCATTCTAATTCTTTTTTAATTCCTGTATTTAATGTTTTATATATACAACGAGGATGTTGTATAATTCAAGTGGGGGGATGGAATTTGCATGTTTACTTGTCCTATTTTTCACACTAAAATACTTAAATTATGCTGAAATTTAAATTTTTTTCTAGCATACTTTTGTGAAATTACATGTTACATAACCCGCACACAATAACCCTTGTTAGATATTGTAGCATTTAACCTTTCTGTTCTAATGTTTACCCAAAATTCCATAAATATGAGTATGTCAGTGATGTTGCAGACTTATAACGTTGGCTTGGTAAATCACCGAGACCCATAATAAGTACTATGGATTTAGATGGAGTAACTTGTTTAAATTGGTAAATTTTAGGATTACACCCAAATCGCCTTTACATGTTGCTTATTAACTAACTACACCGGTTAGTTAACCTCCCGTTTAAACCCTTTTCCACTCTCATCTTTAGAGTGATGATCCATTAGAACAACCCGTAGAGCCAATCCTTTAGGAATTACACCAACTATTTGTTTCGTTACACCCTTACACCTTAACCTACCCTGTTAGATTAAGTTTAATTTACAGTTGCTAGTTGCTTAAAGTGTAAAGTTTGTATTTCCCGAGTCTTGTGTCATTTTCTATCTTTGGTGCGGTTGGAAATTTGCACATTGCAAATGGGAATGTATATTAGTAGTCAAAACTCATGTGATTTTACTACCGTCACAATTATTGGTGAATCCGAAGAACGAAGGAACTATCGAAGAAATTATCCGGAATTATTATGATCGTGAAGATGGTGAAACTACACCGAGATTTGAAGAATAGTTAGCAAAAAAATCAAAAAAATGAGAAAAAATACAAAAAGAGAGAGAAAGAAAGTTTGAAGATAATCGTTTCGCAAAGAGCATTACCAAAGGAATTACACGAAGGATCGATTATTCGTTGATACGTCTAAAAAAATCAACGATGTAGAGTATTGTACAAAGTGGTAGATATCGCCACTTACCTTGTAGAGTATGTAAAGTTTTGGGATGATTGGGAAGTTGATCGTTACGGGAACGCCAACTTAGGTTGTTGTTTTTGATCTATGATCAAGACGTTGTAAATAGTTGTGTCTTTATCATGGTAACGGTCAGGAAAAAGTGTCTAGCAACTTGTATCTTAAGTCTTAATCTATTTGTTTCTTGATTTTTATTTAACAATAATTTACTTCCCTCTCACCTAATGATTAGCCGCTGGTTTTACGCGAATGAGGACTTGTTCGAGCGTGCATGTCTATTCCGTCGTTACGAACCATGTATGCCATGTCCTTAGGCTGCCTTGTTGGTTTTAGGATATTTTGGGTTGAAAGTTAGAAGGTTCCTACCCTATATCATTCTTCATCCTAACCGTTGGTTAAATTCGAATGAGGATGTGATTAAACACACATGTCTATTTCGTCATTACGGCCATGTATGTGTGCTTCAGCTGCCTTGTTGGAGTGGTACTTCTAGTGAAAGATTGTAGATTAATCAACCGTACGCCTTTCAATACAAAAAACTCATATTTACCTTTATAAACTTGTTACTCCTTGCTTTAGTGGTGGAGCCATGTGTATCCTTGCAAAGCTTAGGATAGAGTACTTGTATGATTCCGTAACAATTGAGCGAATTAGTTCCATGTTACCACATAAATTAGTTGAGTGGTTTGAGTGTTTTCATCTTCCTATTTCATGAGGTGTTTGGTTGTGTACTTGTAATAGATCGAATAAATGCTTTAACAGAAAATATCCTTAGGGATATATTTTTATAAACATCTAAAGGCTACTTGAGGACAAGTGGGATTCAAGTGGGGGGATATTTAATGACATCAAATAACGTCTATTTTATAGCATCATTTATCCCATGTTATTAACCCATTTTATATAGTTATTGTAAAGAATTGTTACTTAATCGTTATATTTGAGAATTACAGTAATTATGGAGTGATTGGTGAAAGATAGCAAAAGGCGCGCATTCTGGAGCTTAAATGAAGATATTTTGAAGATTACTATTCTGGAGACTAATACGCCGTATCCATCAAGGAAGATACGACGTATCCGTGCCTACACTCACCAAAGAACTTAGAGGAATAAGCTCAATACGTATCCAGAGAGACTCAATACACCGTATTTAAAGTATGGAATCAATGTAATATTCTGGAAGATATCAAGTGTGGTCCCTACTCCAAGAAATCTCCAATACGCCATATCCAACACTTGGATACGCCGTATCCAACCGACTTCCAGACCTTATAAATAGAAAACTCAGAAACGAGTTCTTAGTGTGCTAAATTATTCTCGATACATAACCATAAAAAGTCAACCTTTTTATAGGAGAATAAGAGGAAGAAGAGGTCGAGCAACGTTATCAATCTCCTAGAAGACATCGTGTAATTCCCATATACTTTAGTTTAAAATTCGTTTCATAATTTGATATCATTTGTTAACTCGAGATAGTTTACCTTGGCTAAATAGGTGCTCTTGTATTTATTATGAGTATTTGAAGCTAATAACTTTGGGTAATTAGCCATTTTTTATGAAGATTGAATGTTTGGTATTCGTTTATTCGATTTCTTGATTTATCGTTGTATGCTTTGTTTATGTTTATTATTTATACTGTTTACGCGCTATTGTATGCGACTATCATTTAACTGATCTTAGTGAAGCGGGCGGGTTGGCGGGGGGCGGACTCTAGAGTCAGGATGCTCTCCATATAGTAATTTATTCATCCTAGTATTATAGGTTACCTAATATATTGTCCTTCTAAGTCTGTGTCTAGGATACACTTCAGGCTTAAACTAGTTAACTTGGATATTGCCAAAGGGTTTATTGATTGTGTTGACTAGCAGGTGACCGAGATAATTCAACATAAAGTAAACGTTTTGATTTCAATTGAGATAGATTGGACAATGTAGATCTCACTAGTGTATATAATTGACATTTAAGCGGTAAGTGGGTAAAGTCTCTATGAGCTAGGGTTTAACAAGATCACCATTGCTTTTAATCCATAAGATAGATTATATTAAGCAAATAAGGATGCTTTAATTGTGACAGAATTAATGTGTCTAGGTCTTAGGATGATGTAACGCCTAAGTCTTAAGAATGATATGCCTCCTCGAGAGAAGAAATCATTGCACATAATAAACAAACCAACTTTCTAATTAGATTGATAATGGTTAATATAGTTTTCTTATATAAGGTTTGACCCCTCTTTTATCTTTTGTTAATTATCTTGCGTGGGTAAAAGTGCCTTGAATTGATTGTAGTCACCAACCAAACCGTGCCAGTCTCTCAGGCTAAAACCCCCCTTTTCCCGTTAGAATTAGGATTTAGACTGACATCGGTTTAACATAGGTTTAGAATAGAATAGAATTAACATAGATTAGATAGCCAAGATATTAATTAAATTGATAGATTTAACCTCGCTTCAAGTGTTTGACACCCTACTTACTACGAAACTATTACCGATCGGGTACACTGCTCGTTAAAGTGTTGTTTTTGGTTTAGTCGGCAAAATTATAAATTTAAAACTTGAATCAATAAAATATACACCACACAACGACACATCACTCTACAAGGCAAGTGGTGATATCTTCCACTTTATACAATACTCTACATCGTCAATTTGTATCAACGAATAATCAATCCTTCGTGTAATTCCTTTGGTTCTTGCTTTGTGAAACGATTATCTTCAAACTTTCCTTCTCTTTTTTGTTGCGAATTTTTCTCATTTTTTTCATTCTAACTATATATGAAACTCGGAGTAGTTTCACCATCTCCACGATCATAATAATTCCGGATAATTTCTTTGATAGTTCTTCGTTCTTTGGATTCACCATTAATTGTGACAGTAGTAAAATCACATGAGTTTTGACTACTAATATACATTCTCATTTGCAATGTACAAATTTCCAACCGCACCAAAGATAGAAAATGACACAAGACTCGGGAAATACAAACTTTACACTTTAAGCAACTAGCAACTGTAAATTAAACTTAATCTAACAGGGTATGTTAAGGTGTAAGGGTGTAACGAAACAAATAGTTGGTGTAATTCCTAAAGGATTGGCTCTACAGGTTGTTCTAGTGGATCATCACTCTAAAGATGAAAGTGGAAAATGGTTTAAACTGGAGGTTAACTAACCGGTGTAGTTAGTTAATAAGCAACATGGATAGGCGATTTGGGTGTAATCCTAAAAATTTACCAATGTAAACAAGTTACTCTAATTAAATCCATAATACTCATTATTGTGGTCTCGAATAGATATACCAAGCCAAGTTCTAAAGTCTACAACATCACCGGCACACTTATATTTTGTGGAATTTGGGTAAACATTTAGAAACGGAAAGGCTAAATCCTCACAATATCTAACAAGGGTTATTGTGTGCGGGTTATGTATCAAGTAATTTCACAAAAGTATGCTTGAAATTTTTTTAAATTTGAGCATAATTTAAGCATTTTAGTGTGAAAAATAGGACAAGTAAACATTCTAATTCCACCCCCCACTTGAATTATACAACGTCCTTGTTGTATATATAAAACATTAAATACAGGAATTAAAAAGAATTAGAATGAGAAACTCCCCTGATATTTGCTCGGTAGATTCTCCATGTTGCGTTTATGAGCAAGATTGTGTTGAACAGCCACCTCGAAGTTTCAAGACTCCAACACTTTAAGATCTCCAGATTTGTAAATTCTCCACCAATATTCGTCGATATTTCTTTCATGAGGTCCTGTGTAAAATAGAAAAAAATTATGCATTCCTATCTTGGCATCTACGGTTAATTTAAACTAAACTAAACAAACTAAATACGGGAAGTCTGGGTGAATACGCGTATCAATTAATGAATACGCCGTATTCCAGAACTGACAATAATGTTTTTAACGTGCATCAAAGTATAGGACTGATTAAGTTCCAGACATCAATACGCCCCGTTATGGTATGGGGCGGATTTCGCTTTCGTAATTATTCTGGAAAGATCATAATCGATAAAAAATTAAATAACAATCTGGGTTGTCTCTTGGGAAGCACTTTTGTTTACAGCAAAGTCTTTAAGTTAGACTTGTCTTCAGCTTCAACACACTTGAAATCATCCCTCTCTTCTTCATTCTGTAATTTGGTATGAATATCCTGCTTGGTTCCGTAACATATTCATGAACTATGGTGCTGAATTTACTGCCAGGCTTGATTCTATCATACACAAACAAACCAAAACGTCATACCATGATATATATACAAAATATGAGAACCTGTTTTAAAGTTAGATACATCAAGATATGAATAATAATAAATGTACAGATAGATATAAACAAAAGATAAGGATAGGAAGGATCATAGGTCTGGCTGCTGTGGGTCCTGCTGTGCTGCTGAGGTGCTGGCCTCGCCAGTCGTTTTATACTGTTGGCAATTACAGTTAATGCTGTGTGCTTAAGTGGAGGTAATGCTGCCAATGAAAGTTACTACTGCTAGTTCAACTTAAGACTGCTAATGGAAAATTTAATGTTGTTGGATTGTTAAAGCTGCTGAGAAGATTACAACTGCTTATTATGAAATGACATATAGACTTAAATAAATATGACTAATTAAAACCTTGTATGCATCGGTGGTCGTGTAGTTTACAAACTCGACCCATTCTTCTGCTTTCACAATTGCACTATACTTGGCCGGGAGTTCATTCAGTTTCGAAGGTGTATTTAGGTTGGGCAATATGTATTTTTCTCTCAGTTTCATTCTGAAATTCCTTAGCAGTTTACCAAGACGATGCATTACCAACTTTCTGACTGTCAAGTCAACATCAAAATATCGCTGCAAAGATTAACACAATGTTGTTAATTAGTTGCACATAATGTAAATGCATAGATAAACTTATGTAGTACTGGGTTAAAAAATAGTATATATGTACCGTGATTTCATCCCATAGTTTATCTCTTGATTCTTTATCCACCTTCTTCCAGGATAGAATCTTCAAACCTATGTGCTCATGAACCAGATCTTCTAAAAAACTCAAAAACAATGCTTTGTGTAACCCTGATACCCTATTCAACGCATCAAAGGTTACCTTGATCTTTATTCCACTAGGTTTGCCATATTCCCTGTGAAACTTATATAGCCTAGTTATGCCCCTCTTAACTAGTTTCAGATCTGAATGGTTGGTTTCATCCGCATCTTCAGCATGGTTGGTTCCATCCGCATCTTCATCATCAGAGTACTTCTCGGATTCATATCCTAACATATCATCATTTTCATTATCAGAATTAACCAAAAGATCATGATCATCGGCTTGAATTTCCACCAAATGATTCTGAACATCGGATTAATTTTCCATGACTCTTGAGCAACAATGTGAAAAAGAAAATGATTCTGGCTTGGAGAGTAATGGTGATAGAAGATTGATTTTTCTGTTTTGGTTGCAGTCTTTTTTTAGGAGAGAAATCAGGGTTTATGATGAATATGAAAGGGCTTTTTTTTGGAAACTGATATGCATTTAACTAGGTGATTTAAAAAATTTTGTGATAACATTTTGGCTCCCAAATTCTTTTAAATTAAAATATAATTATTTAAAAAAAATATCATTTTTGAAAAATCTTGCAATTTGGCTCCAAAACTGCATTTTTTTCTCCAAATACTAGTGGTAATACTGTTAATGCTGACCTAGTGGAGAGTTAATGCTGGCCATTGAAGTTTACTACTACTAGTTCAAGCTAAGACTGCCAGAGGAAAAGTTATGCGACTGTTTGTTAAACCTGCTGACGTGATTTACAGTTGACTTATTATGAAATGACCCAATTACACCCAAAAGTTTTTTTTATCACTAATTGTAATCTTGTATGTGATCCCATATAATTTTTCTTGTATGACCCGTATCTAAAAATACAAAAAAAAATTAAAACAACATTAACTAAGAAAGTTTGATTAATTACAATCATCAACAGATACAAGTCATTACTGCATGAAATATTGTTTGATCAGCTAATACAAGTTAGATTGCCCAAAATTAGTTTAACATATTACCAGAATACTGTTTTAAGATGAGTACTACATGAAATTAAACAAAATGATGAAATCCTTTCATCACCTTTAACATCAAACCTTTCTTTTCCCCTTTGACTTGTCTGCACATCTTTCAGGTGTCCTCATTCAAAATTTCTTCACAATATTATCCCATGTTTCAACATTAGCTAGTCCAAGCACACATCCCTTGATTAGAATAGGGCTTTTGAAGATGACTTCGGGAATGGGCTTCTTTGCAACTGGTAGATAATCCTCAACAATGTCATATCCATACCATTCAAGCAATTCTTTTAGAATGGGCTCCTTAGACCGCCTTGCAATTGATGGCCCCTCCTTAGGAATACTTGTTATTGATGTCCCCTTACTAGAAACACCTTTGTTGTCATCTGAGTTGTCTGAAGTAAGCATAATTATTTCTGCAAAAACCAATTTAAAATTAAACTAAGTCTGGTAAGTCTGTTGACCCACGTTGCAGATGCAAGCATACCATTTGACCCAATTACGATGACATTTACACTGACCCTAACAATAAACCACTAAACTCTATTAATAAGCCAACCCGCAGCCCCTAAACTCTATAAATAAGCTAAACAAACTACGCCCTTATGTTGCAAATAAGCAAATAACCTAATCAAGAAAACCTAAGTCTGCTAATAAGCTAAACCTAATAACCACCAAGTCTGCTAATAAGCTAAAACCATCATAACCCTACGATTGGCTAATAAGCTTATCCCAATAACACACTTGTAATATGCTTACCCAACAGCACCTAACTTCTGCATCTAAGCTAAAACCAAGCAGCCCTATTTCTACTAATAAAGCAATATGACCTAATCAAGAAACCTAAGTTGTATAAAGCTAAACCAAAATAAGCTAAAACAAAATACAAATAAACCAAATACAAGTAGCTAATAAGCTAAAACCAAAATAAGAACAACAATGAACAAACCTTTACTCATTCTAGATGATGACGCTTATGGATTGCTTATGTGGTTTGGAATTAGAGTTCTGTTTGATTATTGGGTCAATTAGAGGAAATTGTGTTTTAATTAGGGTTGTGTTTGATTATTGGTTCGGGTTGTAAGTAGATTACCTATGGACTTAACCCTATTATTAAAAATAAATAATTATTAAAGTCTTATAAATTAAATGGTGAATTAATAAATTAAAATTTTTAATTGTGTTTTTATGAAAAATAATTAAATGAAAATTTAATTTAAATTAGAGTTAATAATTGATAATTTTAAATGTAAAAATAGTAGCTTTAAAAATAAATTAGCTATAGATTTAAAGTTATCGTGTTTTTTAATCATGCTTGATATCGAATCGTTTTATTATGTGTGGTGTCTTCATCAAAGATATATCTTCTCGTGGTTGGAGTTAAGGTAGTAGTATCATCGATATCATTATTTTGAAGATGAATTAAGCACCAATAGAAAATGGAGGTAGTCGTCAAACTTGGTTGTATCCGTCCCTACGAACATTATCAACAACATATCGTGTTTACCATGAATTACGACATTCCATCTAGAATCATTTGTTGTCCTCAATAAATTCTATGCTATTGCCATTTGTGGTAAGATTACACTAGTAAAATCCGATGATTGTTAAAATGTTGGAAAAGAGTGTTAGCCTCGTGTCCAGATAGATGTGATAGCTTAAAGCATGGGGGGAAAAATATTTAGTCACCTAGAACACTAATATCAAGTTTCCCCATTTATAACATCTTTAGTATTTTTGATTGGTTTTTTTGAATGTTAATACTATAAGAAAAATAATAACATTGATGACATCATGCATGATTTGCTTCACTGACCGCCTTCCCGTAAGAAGAAGATGATGAAAATACCACCTTGGACCAACATCATTGTTTCTTCTTTCTTTGTCGCAATAGTCATTATACAATGCTTACTGAGAAGTCATGCAAATCACCTTGTATGTCTTGCCGATTATGGAAGTTCACATTAGTTTGGTTTCATGTATAGTTTATCGTCTAATCCATGTGTGTAATAATTTAATGTTTAATAGTTTACTTTAGCTCGTTTATGGATTTTTGTTTACTTGTAGGTCATTAATGTTAATTCGTGCCTTGATAACTTACGACATATCATCTCAGTAACAAATATGTATAAAGAGAATACCTTGTCAAGATTGTGTTTTAAATGTACTTTCACTGATATGACTTTGTTCAAGTATTAGATAATAACCAAGGTTGCAAAAGTCGCGAATCACGAATTGCTTGTTTTGGGTATTTCCGGCGAGTTTTGTGTAGTAGATATAAACAACTATCATAAGTGATTAAAACACCATAAGTGATATAAACAACTTATAATAGATATAAACAACTATCATAAGTGATTAAAACACCAATAGAAAACGGAGGTAGCTCGTCAAACTGGTTGTATCCGTCCTCGTAGACAACATTCTCAACAAACTATACGTCGTTTACCATGAATAACGACATTCCATCTAGAATCATTTGTGTCCTCAATAAATTCTATGCATAGCAATTTGTGGAAAGATTGACACTTGTAAAGCCATAATCGTTAAATGTGGAAAGAGGGTTAGCCTCAGTCGAGATAGATGTGATATATAGCTAGAGCATGTATGGGTTAATGAAAAGTCACCTACAAACCACGTAGTGTGGAACCTAGAACACAATATACAAGTTCAGATTTCATAACATCTTTAGTATTTTTGATTGTTTTTTAATGTTAATACTATAAGAAGAACAATAAAAATGATGACATCATGCATGATTTGCTTCACTGACCGCCTTCCCGTAAATCAAGAAAATCAAGGCACATTAAAAACCTAAAACAAGTATTAAAACAATAAAGCTAATTTGAAAAATTCGAACTTAATTAGAAATTTGAAAATTATTTAAAAACTTTTAAAACTAAAAATACAAAATCTTAAAACTTATTTTTGTAAAACTAATTATTATAGCAAATCTTAACTAAAAAATTCAAGAAAATTTATGAAAGTGCTAAATACTATTTTTGAGGTTTAGAAATTAAAAGTTGGAAGAAATAAGCTACAGATAAGCTGCTAAAATAAAATAAGCAAATAAGCTCAAAACAGATAGTCTATAAGAGGAATACAAAACAAGGTATAATTAAAAAAGACCCAAGGGCGGAGATGGTTGAGGTATTGGTGTGAAGGGGAGGTCACAGGTTCGATACCTGTGGCTTCCTTTTTGGTATTTCCTTCCCCAAAATTTTTGGTATTTCCCTTCCTAAAATTTTTAAAAAGCCCCCCATAATTTAAAAGCATTTCCTTCCCCAAAATTTTTAAAACGCCCCCTATATTTTTTTTAGCAAATTTCAAATTCTCCCTCCACCCATCTCCATCTCTACCCATGTTTCTCACATTTCTCACCAATCACAGCCACCGGTCACCATCCACCATTCACCAGTCACGTCACAGCCATCAGTCACCATCCACCATTCACTAGTTACCAATCACAGCCACCAGTCACCATCCACCAGTCGTCGGTCCGGCCATCAACAACGGAAGGAGGTTCATTTAGATCTAAATTAGGTACTTTTTTGAATTAGGAAATCATTATATGGTAATGTTAACGTATGCTTACTTTTCATTGTCAATTTTATTTGTTATACATTAAGTGGTATCTTGTTTGGTTGTGTATACTTTGGTCATTTTTAGAATAATAAGACAAACAACATAATAGAAAAGCATTTGTGTTGCAGGTAGTAGTTCTGATAATCTCATAGTGGGAAACACTTAGCAGCAGTAAATACCATATAAGCTTCCACCATGGAACATGAGTATCATTTTTTGGAGGTTGCAACTGGAAATAAGGCACTGTTTGGGTTAATGCGGTTGTTTTGACATAGTCATTGTGATCAAAGGGAATTTTGAGTACCACTACACTGCCCATTGCCATTGTATTGTACACAAAAAAAATAAAAATGCTTTGACTGCTTATATTGGTTTAATTTGTGGACGTGTAGGATATATACGTTACCATTTGACCTCAACAATAGGCTATGGACAAGTATTGATGAGAACTAGGTCAGGGACCAAGAATATAATATATTGATGTGAAGTAGAAGCGTTTATTAAGTTTACTAGTACACACTCTTGCAGAAGATAAAGGAACATCGACCCACGATTGGTAATAAACAACAGCTTATGATGCCATGTCCGTGTACCACATGTTTAAACCACATAGAGCATAAAGTGGAGGAAGTATAGTTCTATTTATTCAAATAGGGATTGATCTAAGCTACACAAAATGGGATAAACATGGAGAAAAGGATGAGTAAGCAACAACTGCCCAAATACATGTTAATGCTACAACAGATTTTCTTGACGACACGGATTTTGATATGGATTTTGGTTCAGAAATTCTAACAGATGGCCCAACAACAGTAGAAATGGTTAATGCTACAAAAGAAAGTTTTAATGAGGGCGACCTTGCCAAGTTTCAAGAACTATTATTAGACGCAGAGAAGCCACTTTACAAAGGATGTCCTGACTTCACAAAGTTGTCCGCAATAGTTAAACTACTCAACTTGAAGGGTAAGTATGGAGCTTCTGATAAGTTCTTTACTGAATTACTAGGATTGTTAAAAAAGATGCTACCTGCTGGTAACGAAATGGTTGAAAAAACTTATCAAGCCAAAAAACTAATGAGAATGATGGGATCAGGATACAAAAAGATGGATAATAAGACAACTGCATTATTTACTGGAAGGATAACAAGGAGTTGACTATTTGTCCAACTTGTGGGATATCATGATAGAAGGTGGATAATAAGACACATAAAGTGTACGAAAACATCTTCGGGAACAAAGGTAATGTGGTGCTTCCAATTATACCAAGACTGCAATGACTCTTTAAGTTAGAAAGTATTTTAGAAGATCTAAGATGGCACGCAACAAGGAGGATAACAGATGGTGTTTTACGTCACCCCGCAGATTCACAGGCATGGCGTACCATAGATGAAAAATTCCCCGAAATTGCTAAAGATCCGAGAAATCTACGGCTAGGAATATCGGCTGATGGGGTTGATGTCAACTCAGGAACTAGGCATCACACTGTATGGCCAATTTTATCTGTCATATACAACCTTCCTCCATGGTTGTGTATGAAAATAAAGTTTATCATGCTTTCGGTATTAATATCGGGATACCTAGGAAACGATATCGATGTTTTTTAGAACCGTTGGTTGATGATCTGCATACCTTATTCGAGACAGGGGTTGATACATATGATGCTTCCACAAAAGAAAACTTTAATCTGCGTGCCATTGTGTTATGGACGATAAACGATTACCCTGCACTTGGTACATTATGTGGCTGCCCATACAGTGGATTCAAAGGTTATGTAGTATGTAGGAAAGATACACACTGTGTTAGACTTTCTGCCTCATCCAAGCAAAGTTATGATGGACATAGACGATATCTACCATACAACCATCCGTTCAGAAGGAAAAAGAAGGCGTTTAATGGACAACAAGAATTTCAGCTTGCTCCAAATCTATTGATCGGGGAACAAATATACAATGAGGTATAACATATTGAAAATAAGTGGGGAAAAGGAAAACGAACAAACAATAAGACCTTGGAAAACCAAGAAGATACGAGAGGCAGGGGTGGGAAGATTCAAAAGTAGAAAAGGAAAACAACATAAGAAGAGGGTAGTTCAAACCAAGTAAATGAAGCATATTGGAAGAAATTCAACATTTGGTATCGAAAGCTAAAGTATTGGAGGCATAATTCTGTTCCACATTGTATTGACTTCATGCATGTAGAAAAGAATGTTTGTGAGAGTCTATTCAGAACTTTGCTAAATGTTCCTGGAAAGACAAAAGATGGAATGAATGCTCGATTGGATCTAACAAAGTTGGGTATAAAACCAGAGTTGTTTGCTAGGCAAGAAGAAGACAAAACAACACTACCTCCAGCAGGTAGGTTACACATTTACGAATGCTGAAAAGTCATCTTTTGTGATACGTTATCAAATCGGGTGGTTCCACAAGGCTATTGTTCAAATTTCTCTAGTTTGGTCAGCCTAAAGGATAGGAAGCTCATTGGCCTTAAATCGCATGACTATCACATGCTAATGCAAGAGTTTTTGCCCATTGCTATGCGTTCAATCATGCACCCACCCACACGATATGCTATTATCAGGTTTTGCTTTTTCTTTAAATTTATATGTAGGAAAGAAATCAGCTTGCAAGAACTAGATAAGCTGCAATTGGAACTTGTTGTGACACTGTGCCTACTCGAGAAGTTCTTTCCTCCGTCATTTTTTAATATTATGATACACTTGACTGTACACCTAACTAGGGAGGTAAAATTATGTGGTCTCATATGCTTTCGGTGGATGTATCCCTTCGAAAGATGTATGAAGGTTATTAAAGGTACTGGTGCGAAATAGAAATAGTCCAGGGGGAGAATGCATTGCTGAGGTGACTATCGCGGAAGAAACAATAGAGTTTTTTAGCGAATATCATAAAACCATGAAAACTATTGGTATCCCACCTGATAAACATGTAACCAATGAAAATGAGGACGGAAAGCCATTGTCGGTCGGCAAATCAAGTGAAGTTTCTAGGGAAGTCTTTCAGAAAGCACATTTGTATGTAATATAGAATACAGATGAAATTGTACCGTATATCGAGTAAGTATTACTAACACATGTCTATTTCATTGCTTAAAATGTTCTATCAAATATAATAATCAAAGACATTATTTTGTTTTAGGCGACACAAGCAAGTTTTGAAAACAAAACACCCAGGTAAACAAATAGCATTGCTGAAGAATGAGCACAGTACGCGAAGAGGTAATTACTCGTATGATGTTTATAATTGTTTGTTTGTTGCTAAATAGAAGTGAGTTGAGATAAAATGTGAAGTGTCCCTCCTGTATATGACATTAGATAGAGGTCCACCATCACACCATTTCATTATCCCAAACACTCCTATTCTTTAATTGTTTGTTTATTGTTCCTGCAATTTAAAGGTAATATATACTTGTAATGAAATTCAGGTTGAGAGAGAGTTAGAAATATCCAAAGATAGTGTATCAGAAACTGTAAGGTGGATATCATATGGGCCACGCGCCACCATAGTGAAATACGAGGCATATAACATCAATAGGTATACATTTTGTACGAAAAGTAATGATGGCATAGTTTATCAGAACAGTGGGGTTAGTGTTGAGGCAGTAGATCTTCACATATCCAAAGAAGTTGCAACCACAAGAAAAGCATTTTATTATGGGGTTTTATAAGAGATATGGGCACTAGATTACCATTTCAGGAAAATTCCTCTTTTCAAATGTGATTGGGTTAATCACGAAGTTGGTGGGGTCAAACACGATCCTAATCTTGGTTATACATTGGTAGACCTGAATAGTTTAGGCCACAAGGATGATCCATTCATATTAGCCTCACAAGCACGACAAGTGTTTTATGTGAAAGACCAGATAGATAAAAAATTATCTATTGTCTTTAGAACACCTACCAAGAATTACAAAGATACATATGACGAAGTCGATGAGGAATTTAGTACAGTCATTCACGAGCACAATGATAACATATTGCTACATGTAAATCGACGTGACTCGGTTAATGAATCACAAAATGACTACTATCAAACCGATTGTGAAGGTATTGTTATACGAAAATCCAAGTGAAGCATGTCATGCTCAAGTTGTCACACTCTGTTTAAGGATTTATGTTTGTCTGCAGAACCTATTTAAGCTTTTGTTTTGCTGCAAATACTCTTGTAAAGGATTTCAATTTATCTATTAATTATTTACTTCAAGTTTGGTTGATGTGTTTGTATATATTGTATCTTGCTTAAGCTGCCAATGCAAGTGTAGTTAATATGACATAAACATTAACTACATTTGCATTAGGTTAGTTTATACTTGTATTTATACATTAGCATTCATACAATATCTAATATGAAAACAAAACTCAGAACTCATAAACAATGTGACACTCTCATTATTTAACACATTCAAATCACTAATACAAAGGCCTTTATACTATTGTCTTTATAATGTAATAAAAAACATCACTTAATGAAATTTCAGGGGAGCATAAACCAGTATCTGCAATCTACAATAAGCCCCCAACATCGCTTAGCACATGAAGAATAAAATTATGCCACAAACATCATCATGTAGATCAAAACCTGTAACAAAATGTAAACAAAAACACTGTTGGGATTAAAAATCTTCTTGATGATGTTAAAGATTAATGTTGTCCAAGTTAGAGTTACTGTTGTTCAAGTAAAGATAGTGCTGCTGATGATCTTCAAGGAAAATATACCAAGTGGTTAGTACTGCTTATGTAAAAATATTACTACTCCAAGTACATAGTTAGTACTGCTAGTGAATATATTACTATTGTTGGGTTTAAGTTACTACTGCTGAGAGACGTTTCATATAACTTTTCGATTAAGGGTTTAAATCATTCACTTGATCGATTTCATAGTTACATACTATCTCTAATCATAAACCCTAACTTAATTTCATCATTCATCATCAAAACCCAGCACCAATGGCACCTCTAACGTTCGCTGACACTCATAACATGGTCGCATATCTGTCCAAATCATATGCTAATGAAGGGTTTGATCAAATCTTATATTTTCTCAACGCAAGTACAATCAGATATGCTTTAACCGTTAATCCCACCATATATGTGTCATGTATCAAGCAATTTCGGTCTATGGCCAAAGTAAAAATAGTAAATGGCATGGTTTAGTTACAAGCCCTAATTGATGGCAAAAAGGTGTTTGTTTCAGAAGCAATCATAAGAAGAGATCTTAATCGATGCGGTAATGGACATATCTGTCACAATGCTTCAGTCGTGACCCATCTACCATTCGTGCTTGACCAACATCTAACTTTGCTTATGCTTCTTCAACAAAGCTTGGAATGTAGACACATAGGCAAACAGCCACGTTACCCCTAATTTAGCAAGCATCCATAACTCAAAGTCATATAATGGAAATAACGTCCTTCATGTTGGTAATGGTAATTAAGGGTCTTCTTATTCTTCATATAGGTTCAACAAAAATCAACTCGTCAAACAAAACTTTTACTCATTCAAATATTCTTCACGTACCCAAAATTACAAGGAATCACCTTTCGATTCAATTTTTTTGTGGTGATAATGATGTCTTTTTTTAGTTCCACTCGACATTTTATGTTCTAAATGATAAATCTACACACACTACACTGCTTACCAACCCTAGTGAAAATGGTCTTTATACATTGTGCCTTCCACAAATGACGCCAATTAATAAAGTTGTTTTTCGGCTAATCGTGCATCATCTATAATTTGGCATAGGTGGTCAATCCATCCCCATCAAAATTTATTTAATTATACGGTTTTCAGGTTTTCACTTTCCATAACAAACACACATTTATCTACTTCATGTACTTCGTGTCATATGGGTAAATCATCAAAACTTTCTCTACCAGTTCACATTTTTGAAGTAATAATATTTTAGACTTAGTCTATTGTGATGTTTGGGCCCCCACGACCCATTTATCGTTTGAACGTCATAGGTTTTTTTATGTTATGTGTTGGTCACCATTCTCATTATACGTGGATTTATCCTTTGACTCTAAAGTCTCATGTTTTATGACACCTTCAAAAGCTTTGTAGCCATGGTTGAAAATCAATTCACCGCAAAACTAAAAAATTCCCAAACTGAGTAGAGTGGTGAATTCTATAATTTAACTACGTTTTTCTCGTCTCTTGGTATCGTTCACTAGCAATTTTTCCCATATAAGTGAGCAAAACGATTTTGTCGAATGTCGCAATTGACATGATCTTGAAACCTGTGACACCTGTGATCAAACCAGGTTAGTTTAACGAATAGTGTTAGCCTAAATAGGTGTTATGATTTGAGTTAGTGTGCAAGATTCAATTAGAGCATTCAATATTGTATGATAAGGTATATGAGTTGCAATTAATATGTGAGGTTTCAATTTAGTTATTTAGTCATTTCATTTTGTTGGAAATGATGATTTGTGAGATAGTCATTCGTTAGTCATTTTTGTAGTTTGTAGCATTTGAAAAATAAATTATGAAAGTAAGCATCGTTAATTTCGATTCAATATTATTAGATAAATTTGGATGCAATGATTTAATTTTTGTAGTGAGTAATAAAAATATTTGAGGTAAATTATAACATTGATTTCTGAATTTTTAAAAATGTTAACAAAAAAACAAATACATACTTTGCTTAAAACAATCTTTATATAATATACAATCTTCAAAAAAACAACAAATTACATAAACAAAATGGTTTAAAAAAGTTTCTATAGTAAAGAATTTTTTTTTAAAATATTTAACCAAAAATAAAAAATAAAAACAATAATCACAAGTCATACCAGCCTATCGGGCGAGTTTTGCAACTTATATATATATATATGTATATATATATATATATATATATTGCCGAAAATATTAAAGAAAAAAATAAAAAAATATAAGTAAGGGTGTGGGTTTGGTCGGCATAGGGAGAAAAGAAGGGAAGGAAAAAAATCAGTTTTTCTCTTCTCTCCTCTCTGTGTGTCGACTGCCAACAAGAAACAAGGGGAAGCCATCAAAGATTTTCAAGAAAAATTAGGGTTCAAGATTGTGTACTTTTAAGTTAAAAGGTTTTTCATATAACCCTTTTTAATCTTTTCTTTTAATTCAATTAATTATAACTTTTTAATTGGTGGAATTAGAGTTTTACAAAAATTCTGTAAATATGATGTTATGATAATTTATAATTGATTAGGGTATAGTAATTAGTTTTTGGATGCGTTTGGTTAGGATTAATTGTTGCAAAATTCGGAATTAAAACTGGGAAGATTTTTAGGTCAAATTGTAAGAGTCATAACTCGGTCATACGGATAGGTTTTATTGATTTTCTTGAGTCTAAAATTAACTACAGAGAGACTACTTTCCAAACCTGGTGGTTTCGTGAATTAAAAGATAGTGGAAGTCAGTCAACATATTTTTATAAGATTCATTGTCGAATCTGAATTTTTGGGTCAGATTTTGGAATGTGTTTGTGAGGTCAAAAACCTTATCAAAGCGCTTTTGTAATTGATGAAATTGCTACGGGGGTAATTTAATGATGTCTAGGAACCCATGGAATTTTTCTAGATTTTTTTGAAGTGTTTAAATAGGTTTGGTCAAGTCGAACTTTTTGGTGTGCAGATCAAATCCGAATCTGGACAGTTTGTGTTGATTTTTTTAAAACTAGTTAGACTTATTTCATTGGATGAAAGAAATACAGTAGTTACATAACTCATTGAGGTTGATGTCATTCGAATTTGGGAGTCAGAAGAGGTCATTTAGTATCTTATAAAAATTCGTAAAGTGACTTCAAAATTATGCAATAAACTAAAAATGTGAACACTAGTTTAAAACACGTATATAGCTTAGATAATGTGTATAAACCATGATGGGATATTTATAAATGTTTTTAGACATTAGTATCCATCAATTGAAAGGTTACATGCATAGGGCCGTAAAGCCTTGTTCATGTGTAACCCGTTCATTATGATTGTGTAGATTATTGCTTGGATTATTAACGCGCAATTGTGAAGCTTGAGGTGAGTTTCTCGTAGCCCCTTTTTAAATGTTTTCTTGGGGTAGAAATGAATACAAAATGGTTTTTAAATGTTTTCCATGCTGTGATTAAATGATTTTGAATTGGTTTTATTTTGGACAAGGTTATATAGTTATTCCTGTGGTACAATTATGTATGCAAGTTTACATGATACATATGAGATACATGGATACATGGATACATGAGTTACTTGTGCCATTCCAGCCCACTAAAAGAATTCAAGCGAATACCCACAACAATTACCCACATTAATCCTTTGGAGGGCATTTACCCACCTAATACCCACCTGTTACCCATGATTAGTGACTTTCAAAGTCGATTTGATTTCCCTTTGAATTTCTTACGGATTTACCCACACAAATAGTCACATAAATATATTTGGTGTGTAATATGTGGGTAAATAATTGGTTTCAAAACATTCCTCATAGATTACCTACATCCTGAGTTATTATGGCTATATTTGTGGGCAATTTAGTGGGTAAATGTTATTTACCTACAAAACAAAAATATGCTTTTAATCGGTAGGTGATTTAATGTGGGTGTTTTGAGGGTGAATATACACCCATAACATCTTATTGTTTGCGTGGGTATTTTGCAATGAGTAATTGCCTATGGACAAGTTGTATGTAAGGGTCAATCGGGTCGGGTCAACTCGAGTTGAGGGTAAAAGAACATACGTGAACATGACCTTATTTAGAGGTCGGGTTGGTCAGGTTCGGGTTGGGTCTATTTGGCCGCAGGTTTTCCCTATTTTAAAATCACATAATTCTAGTACTCGAATTGGAAGTCGAAACATTTTGTATGGGACTCGAAAACCAAGACAAGAGTGATTTATATTTGATAAATACTAATTATTTCAATATAAAATAGAAAGATTTTGTATGGGACCCAAAAACCGAGACAAAAGTGAGGGAAGAATAGGATGCAAAAGCTTCCTGACGCTATGCGGATTTCCTAAGAGACATTAGAGCTAAAATGGTGAAACCTTTATTCATGCATGATGACACATGGACGAATTTCACATCTTATTATGGAACACAAACGTATAAGGAGATCCAAGAAAAAAGTACACAAAATCGCCTAAAAGGTGAAGGTTCTTCAACTCATAACAAAAGGTCAATCTCATATCATGAGCATGCAAAAAGTCTTGTAAGTTGATAACATCAAATATTTAATACTTTTTGGTGGCAAAATACCTCCTAAAACATCTGCAAATGTCTCACTAACACTCGAAAACGAGATATTTTCTATTGTTTTGTAGTTTTTAGGTGAAATGCAGGAAAGTGACAAGAAACAAGGGAAAAATGACTTAAAATGTAAATTCTAAAGAATGTTATGGCGTAACACAAAAAATGGTTACGCCGTAACATAAATTAAGCAAGTACAAAGATCAAGGAAGACTTTACGGCGTAACACTATATCTAGTTATGCCGTAACCCTATATTTGGAAGGAAATCTTGTCAAAGTTATAGTTACGGTGATTCGTTCAATAATATATATAAAATATATAAGCAAACAATTAACCAAATACCTTTAGCCAATGATTGGTTAAGAATTCACACAATAAAATATATATGTGTCCAGAAGTTTAATTTCTCGGGTCGTTATGTCCCAACGAGGTGTGCAATTAAAAATCAAATGACGAATTGATAATCGATGTTTGAATTGAATGAGGATGTGATTGGTTTTTCTATTACTATAATTAAAAATGCGAAAACGATTAAAGAAAACCTAAAAACAAAAGCTAAAATGATTTAAATCTAAAAACGTAGACGAAAACGTAAAAACGCGAGTTCCAAAAACCTAAATTATTCAATTTTAATCCTAAATGAATTTTTTCACTTTCAATGTGTTCTAAGTGACTAAAAATGAAGTTTAAAAAAACTAGATCGAAAACGGAGTTGATTAAGGCTAAAAACGAGTAAAAACAAGAACGGGATCGAATCCCGTTCTTTAAAAAGTGAAACTTTGCAAAAATGACCCTACATATGTAAATTTATTTTTCCTAGAAAATATACAATAAAAGAGAATTTTAAAAAAATTATATTTTTTTGATTATTATTTTTCTTTTTATGAATTTTTTAAGTTTCTAATGAAAATAAATTAAAAAAATACTAAACGATTTTATAAAAATCTAAAAAAGTTACACAAAATACTTTAAGCCATGGAGATTCCATAAAAATTACTAAATTGATGCCAGATTATTTGGATAAGCTGGGAAAAAGCCCAAAAGGGCTGAAAGCTTAATGGGCCTAAAAGAGCTTATCTATTTGATTGTGCAAAGGATGACAGGTGAAAAGTCTCAAGAGCAGTGGTAAGTGCGTGTGTGTTTAAGAGGGAGGTCGCAGGTTCGAGTCCTGGACCTCTCTTTTTTGGCTTGCTACAGTAACTTTTCTTTTTTTTTAACTTTTTATACACACTAATTAAACACATTAAGCTGAGCATTTTTTATAATTACCACTATTTTTAAAACTCAATAAATAAGCTGGAAAAAGCACAAAAAGAAAAGACAGAATGCTTATAAGGTATAGACTTGAAATGGCTTTTTAGCTTTTTGGCAAAATAAGCAAAAGGAAAAGAAAGATAAGCAAACACAAGTTACAAGACAAACTTAATAAGCAAAATATACTAGAAATAAGCAAGCCAAACAATTAAATAAGCCAAAATGAGCTTATAAGCTTTAGAGCTTAACCTGCATCAAAAACAGTCAAAAGGCCTACTTTTGACTTAAAAATAAGCCATCTAGAAGGTGTCTTAAGGCTTATGGCTTATGGAGCTTAAAGACTGGCTTATAGGCTTTCTATAAAAGTTAAAAAAAACGAAGATTTAACTACTAATTAAGAAAATAAACTGCTGATAATTATGCTGCTTTGCACCAGGGTAACTTAAAGCCAAAAAGCCTATGTGGGCATATTTGAGCTTAAAATTAAGTGCTTAAAGGGATCCTAAAGGCTAATGAGCTTATATGAGCTTAGAGACTAGCCTAAGGGCTTTATAAAAATGTAAAAATAAAATTATTTTTAAAGCAAATAAGCAGTTAGAATGCTAACTGAAAAATGTTGTTTGACTCAGCATACAATGATTTTGGTTAGCTTTTTAAAAGGGCTTAATTCATTCCTCAAAATGGGCCCTTAATTAAGCACCAAATGCAAAAATAAGTTAACACATATTGAGTTGAGATACCCATGAGCTTATGCTCAAAATTTGAAGATCTAAAAATAATTTTAAACTGCTGATGTTTGATAATGAAAAAGGGACTTTTGAAAGTATTGAAAAACACTTAACCAGTTTTGACAGAATTTTGACAAGTTTAAAAGAAAACTTAAAGACACTTCACTACTCTATTTGGACACTAAAAGAGACACAAAAGCTAGTTTAAAACTTGGTTTTACAAGACCTAATCATATAAGCTCATAAAACTGTTTTGGCACCAACAGTTTTAAGAACCCTTTAGAAAATCTTAAAAACAACGTTTTAAAATTAAAAACCTTAAAAAACATAATGAAAATGGCTTAAAATTGCTTGTGGTAGCTGACCAAATGACCCAATGGTTTTTTAAACCATTTTTACCCGTTTTGTATAGTTAACCCAAACACTCCTTTTGAGATGGAAAATATAAATTTAAGCTAAAACAGCTTATAACAAGCATTAAACAAGATACAATAAGTATAAGTAAGACATGTAAAGCATAAATAATCCAGAAATAAGTACATAATAACAGAATAAGCAATTGAATAGTAAAAACATGAAAATGGAAAAATTATAAGGAAATGAAAACTTACAAGAACCCTTAGCTTTTGTTAAAAGTCAAGAACCCAATTCAACTTATAGCACACCTATTAGCTTACCGTTAAGCACTAAACCAAGCCCATC
>BQNB010000749.1:0-143502 GCA_026074375.1 Tanacetum coccineum
CACATGGTGTCGTTCTAGATGTAAAAGTAACTTTAGTTGGGTTAGTTGGTTGCAACATCCCTATTTGATTTCTTTGTAATTTTGTCTCTAGCTCCTTGCTAGTGTTTTGTTCTAATAAAGTTGTCGTTCAAAAAAATAAATAAATATTAATAAAAAATAAATACATATAATAACAATGTTGATAATATATTTTGTTGTTTTTAAAGGTTCCACCTGAATTAAGTATCACATCGTTAGCCTACGACTAACAATATGATAATGGCGAGGGGGGACATGACAACGTAGATACCCGGAGGACACATACCGAAGGAACAGACCGAAAGACTTATGGTACATCGCCTATTCCTGGTCTTACGGGATTGTGTCTCCTAGATACCCATACCATTTGACACCTACCCTAAGGGTAGTTTGGCACACCATGCCTTATGTGTCAGGAACAGTACAATAATAGTGCCAGTGTTTTGGCATAGTACTCCGAGGTGTATAAATACCCCGCATTTATACACACACATGTAGCATTTACTACACTCTCACCTACATTTATTCTTTTAGCCTTTCGGCATCACCACATACTTACTTTCACGGCGAAGCTTGGTCTTAGGGTCACACCCAAGGCAAGGCTAACGCGTCTGTTTCATCTATACAAGAATCCGAAGGACCTTGATGCAACAAGTCCAAATGATCTCTCTCACACAACCTAACTACAAAGAATTACTTCAACAAAAACAAAATTTTAAAATCATTTAGATACCAAATTTTATCAAGATATTAAGGGATCAATCCTCACTCACCATCTTCATTTAAGGTATGTTTGGCATCCAAGATTATGATTAATATTTGAAAAAAAATAATCTACTTAAAATATATGTTTCATTTGGCAGAAGAACTTATAAGAGATTATAAAAAAATCTTTCATAATCTTTTAAAATCAAATGCTACCTCCTGTAGCTTATAATAATAAGCTATTTTCATAATATACGTCTTCATCTCCATCTACAACTCCATCTCAAGTTCAGCAACAATTACTTTTGCCAAACATAAGATGAGATTAAACCTACCTTTTTAACAAACCCATTTTCATCCTTTTTTTCAAATATTAAGATATCGTAAACCATTAATCGTTAAGCGAAAAAATATACCATCACAACGAGCATTTAATTATTCTTCTATAAATTGACACTTTGATATACTTTCGACAAACTTTTTTTTCGTTTTTTATGTGTTTTATTTTTTTACGTTTTTTCGTCTTTTTTTTCTATTTTATTCATAGTTGAAACTTGCATGAGAAATCACATGTGATTAAACACTAATTTGAATATTCTAATAATATTACATGTGATTTTTCCAACACGTATCACATGTGATTTTTCCCACACGTGATCTCAATCACATGTGATTTTTTACCAACTGTGATTTTTTCACTTGTGATTATAGAAGCTTCATAAATGAACTACTATAATCTATAAATCGTATACAGTGTGTGTGATATATGGTTGGAAAGCTAAGAATGTATTTTTTCCATTGAAAAAATAGGAAAAGTTTTTTATTTATAGACAAATACTTATGTCAACTTTTGTCACACCCCGACTAAGGCGAAAACACAAGGTGCGACTTTTCAGAGACATCGCATGAGATAATAGATTACACCATAATTTGTTACAAGAATTTAGTTTACAATGTTACATTGAATGCAGCCTTGAATGAGAGTAAAACATATGTCTTTAGAAAAACAATCTTGGTCATTAGTAAATCTTGTATTCCATTACCTTCAATTCAAATGCGGATCACCTGAAAATGATACTCGAAAAGGTCAACATAAAGTTGGTGAGCTAGGTTTAGAGTATAAACCCAGTTGTTGTGCCATTGTTTGAGTAAGACAATCGTGCAATAATAGCGTAGTGCAAGCATGTATACATAGCAATCCAATAGACATTTGAAATCATAGCATTTAGATTATCCCGGCCATTCGTCAATGGTCCACACATTGAACTTGTCCTTCGCACCTAAGGCCTACCAGATGGAGCTAACATAGGTCGACAAATGATATATGTATGTACTCATATGGCATGCATACACATATGCACCTGAGCATTTGTTATGTACCCAATAGCATGCATTAAACATATACATCAGTAATCACATATGCAATTATAGGCACATAGCATTGTCCAAAAGCATAGAATTTAGTTTCAGCACAGATGAAAATAGTTTGAAATAGTATTGAGTATCATTTTCCCCCAAGGAAAATCGTTTGAAAAGTAGGGCTATGAGAATTCACCTCAAATAAAAGTGATAGTAGTTGAAAATAGGTGATCACGGAGTGACGTGCAACGGTACCCGGCCACGACCTAATGATAGAACTCTGTTTTAGAGATATGTTATATGAAACTGAAATAACGCTCATGTGTTTGTAAGAAAATCTGTATGGTTGTTATAAAAAAGGGTTTTTGTGTATCTTGGTTGTGTGGCGGTGATAAACTAACTCGGCGAACTTAAACCCGCGTATGATGTACGATCAAGGAATAAGAATTTAGGAAATATAAATTTAGGATTTAGAGTTAAAGAAATAAGAATTACTAAATAAGAATTTAGGAATTTATAAAAAAGGAATTAAGAATTTAGAATTAAGAAAGAATTTAAGAATCATGAAATGAGAGTTAAATATGTTTTTGGCTATTTACCGGATCCCCAAGTTATTTAAATAAGATGGTCTCGTTATGAGTGTTACAATGTCCTTCATTAACCATTAGAAGTTTTTGACCAATTTGTATTTTTCGTCTTTTAGTCGATTATTAAAATAATAATATTTTATTATTTCTTCTTTTTATCGAGTTTTTATTAAATAGTTGCGGTATATTTACAAATCTTTAATTTAGTTTACTTCCTTAAGTTTGAACGTAATAGTTTAAGAAAATGTGATTTTGTCCTTTTGTCGGGTTTTAAGAAGATATACTTGTATAAAATATTTTCTAAGTAAAAAAGATTTATAAAATATTTACATGACCCGTTCGTTTGTAATTGCTTTCCCAAGGTTTTAAAACCGCATTTTCAATCTTTTCAATACAATAATCACTATGGGGTCCATTATTCTTGGATATGTGTTTCCCTTATGGGGTCCGGTCTGTACCAGGCAAACAAGAATCCTAGACAATTTTGTCTTATGTCGGAACGTGTTTAGTTTCTAAATTGTCGTGACTTGAAAGTTTCTCAAAATTAAGTATGTGTTATAACTACATTTAGATGTCTTAAAAAGGTTAAATGGGGTTGACTTAAAGTTATTGTGTTTCTTTTTCGTATCGGGATTGGTTTAGATTTCGTGTAGTTTCGTTTTATGTTAACTCTAAGCGTAACCCGTAACTTCACGTTTTATGCAAACGTCACATGAAATATGAAGTGACTTAATCAAATGAGTTTACTTTTATATTGTTAAGCAGCAACAAGTGCTAATGGGTTTGCATTCTTGGCTATTCTCTCAGCACGGATTTTATTAACTTCCTTTTGATATTGTTTTTAGGGAAACGTCAAGGATTGTGATATGATATTGTGTTCCAATCATGACTTTGCTTGTACAATTGTCACAAATCTTGACCATTTCTGGTTTAAAGGTTGTTGAAGTAAACTGATCATTGGTCTTGCATCGCTTAGCAAATTGTCAAAGTTGTTTCATATCATTTCATTCTCATCTTGTAAATTTGGAGTAGTTTGAATCTATGACTCTCACATCATGAGAAGTGGGAATTTGCCAAACTATCAAAACAAAATTAGTTTTGACATCATTAAATGGTAAGAGATTCACCTGTTGTAGTCTTTTCAATAGCTATCCACTGTTATGAGCTGTCTTGCAGCATAACAGTTGAGTATATTTCATCTCCAATTCCAGTTAATAGCAAATGAATTGCTTTCTTCTTTGATTGATAATGTTCTTTGTTTTCAGGAGACATATTCAAGATTGTCTCAACTGCTGTTCGTTCTGGAACTTCTAAAGAATCATCTGTGGCTGGTACAACTAGAATTATGTCAATTGAAGGAGTGTAAGGACCTTCAAGAATGCATTTCCTCAGGGCATCACCATTTGGTCTTGTATCAATGTATCTTAAGATATGGGATTACCACTGAGCATATCTTCCGTTTTGCAAGCATGGTGGACATCCCTTGAACCAGCTGCCATGATGTTGTTATGCATTTGACTGTTTGTTGTGGATGTTGTAATTGGAGTAGTCATGATGAATGATTGTTGAATTATGAAGTGAAAGTGATTTGTAAGATCTTATGTAGGTAAAATGATTGTTGTTGTGAATTGTTGTTTCTTGAGTTCGTGGGATTTTACAATTCTATGACTTAAACCGAGAAGAGAATAATCTTTTATGGGATTTTACAAAACCAAGAAGAAACCGTGAAACAAGGATTAGTTAATGTTTTGGTTTGTTGAAGTAGAATTAATTGTCTTTTAAGTTCAAATGATGTATGATAGTAATTGTCCCAAAATAATAGTCAAACCGCTGACCATTGTTAATAAACCGCTGCCTATGTCTTAGACAAACCGCTGGCAAGATATTTAGTAAACCGTTGGCAATTAGTATAGCATAACCTGCTGTCAAGTATGGAACAAAACCGCTTGCATAGAATCGCTACCAAGTTTCAAATCGATAAACCGATGTTTAAAGAATAATACCAAACCGCTGATATATGGTCAAATCGCTGTCTCTCGATAAGTACTAAACCGCTGCCACTCAGTAAACAAGTGTCTAAGTTTTCTTTTGCCACAAACTGTTGTGTCTTTTCAAAAGAGCAAAGTTTGTTTAGATAGACCTGAAAAAAGGAATTATAACCGCTATCACCTGTATCAAACCGCTAAGCTGGCAGACTTAACTTGCTCTACCAGACTTAACTTCTATACTAATAGTACTAGCTATTCGTCTATCAGTACTAACTTTAACTAACAGACTTAACTTTAATACTAACAGTATTAAGTCTGTTTACAATATTTTCCTAACAGTTTGAAATTAAAGTTTCAAATTCTTCCCCCTTTCTCTCTAAGCAAAGAATATTCTCTTGTACCCTACGTAACTATTTCAAATCTTTAGTTGGATCCTAACCAAGCTAGTTACACTTTGAGGAATACCTAAAATACCCCTTTTTGATAATCCTCTTCTCTCTTTACATGATTGGATAAGCAAAACGCTTTTAATACTTCACAAATGTTTTATCAAATGGCTATTTGAGTTGGTTAACCTTGAGTATAAGAGTGATTGAAATGTCATAACGTGAAGTACAATTGGGGGTATTTAAAACGCCAAAGTCCTAAAGAAAACAATTTCGGGTATCTGGCGCGCTGGCCACACACTAGCGCGTGGGCAGCGAGCCAGGCTCGAATTGTGTTCCCAAATTTGGGACTCTTGGCCTATAAATACCCACCTTGGCCTTTTTATTCCTCACCTCTTGCAAACATTCTTTTCCCTCTTTTCTCTCCTCTAATCCTCTGAGTCTAACACCTTTTGTGTTCTTAATCTTCTCTTCTATCATCTATTAGAGAACATACATCTCCGCAAGAGAGCTATACAAGTACCTAATCCATGCTTGTGTGTTTTGTTGAGGGTCTTCTTTCTCATACCTTTTCTTTCGAACCAAGTCTCTAGGTTAGGTTAGTACTTGGTTCAACTATCTTTTACTCAATCAATCGAGTTTTAAGGGAAGTCTTGTATTCGTGGGATCAAGCCTAGATCAGTTAAGATCTATTTAGGGTTTTGGAAAGCTTAGATGGGGAAGGATTTTAGAGATGATAGGATAAGTCGAATCATGGATTCTTAGGGGTGGATTCCGAGGATGGAATACCATAAGTAGTAACTCTTCTTAGTGAGCGTCGGTCTTTGTTGAAAGTCGGTGGGGTTAAATTGTAATACAGTTTGTAGTCCACCATAAGGATTATACTAATATAGTATCGGAGTCGTGGATTCACAACTAGATGTACGTAAGGACTAAACTCCCC
Source organism: Tanacetum coccineum (assembly GCA_026074375.1). Classification (NCBI taxonomy): domain Eukaryota; kingdom Viridiplantae; phylum Streptophyta; class Magnoliopsida; order Asterales; family Asteraceae; genus Tanacetum; species Tanacetum coccineum. The sequence goes on from BQNB010000749.1 coordinate 5,987, forward strand.
TTCTCGAACCAGTATATATCGTGGTGTCTCTTCTTCTCTATATCTACTTATTGTTCTCACTACAAAGTAGATTAGTACACCACTTGGCTCTTTCGAGACTTGAAGTTTTATAAACTTTGAAGAAGTTAAGAAAACTGTATTCACCCCCTCTAGAGTTCTACAATTGGCATCAGAGCGACTTACTCAAGTTTTTAAGGGTTTAAACCTTCTTGAGAAGCCGTTTTAAGTTAAAAACTTATTTTTCAAAAATTTAAAATCATAACTCTGATTTTTGAAAAAGTTAAGTAAAGGTTCATGGCTCAAGAGAACTATTTTGAGGGGTGTTCTATGCAAATACCACGTTTGCTATAACCAAATGGGTTTTCTTTTGGAAAACCCACTTTGAGACTTATGTAAAGTCTAAAGATATTGACTTATGGCAAGTCATCCAAAACGATTCTACTATGAAGTTGAAGACTCAGAGACTAAGATGATGAAGGAAACGCCGTATGAACTTCTTGAAGATGATCAAAAGAAAAAGCTTGGCAAGAACAATAAAGCCAAGATGACTCTTTACAACGCCCTACCGCAAAAAGAGTATGAAAGAGTCTTTATATTTAAAACCGCCAAGGAGATTTGGCATAAACTAATCATCACTCATGGAGGCAATTCTCAAGTTAAGAATTGCAAGATTGATCTTCTCACTCAAGAATATAAGAAGTTTTCAATCACTAATGAAGAAACTATTAATAGCGGGTTCACTCGATTCAACGCTATTGTGACTAGTCTCAAAGCGTTAGATCCAGAATATTCTAGCAAGAATCATGTTAGAAAGTTTCTTCGTGCTCTTCTATTAAAATGGAGAGCCAAGGTGATGGCCATTAAAGAAGCCAAAGATTTGGCTACTCTTCCTCTTAGCGAGCTAGTCGGGAACCTTAAGGTCTATGAAATGATCTTGGAAAATAATGGCGTAGTTTCCAAGACCACTACAAAAGATAAGGTTAAATCTCTAGCTCTTAAAGCTAAAGTTACTAGGGAGCAAACTAGTGACGATAGTGATAGTCAAGATAGAAGTGATGAAGGCATAGATGAAGAAGAAGAAGCTGAAGCATTCAATTTGATGGCTAGGAACTTTTGCAAGGGTAATCGGTTTGGACGCGGAAATCGATCTGGTAATGGAAATGGTGGTAATCAATTCGGTAAAGGCCACGGTATTTTTAATTCTTTGGGAAACAAGTGGGTGAATTGAACAGTTCAAAGCAAATGGAGTTGTCAAATTGCGAGATAGCAATGGCTAATTTGCTAGTGAGTATAGAAAGCCGAAAGAGAACAAGGCTTTTGTTGGAGGTAGCATAGAGCTGATACGAAGACAGGCAATATTGAACCAACGAACAAGCAACATGTTCATGTCAATTGAATCTCAAGAGGTCGTATCCAAACCATATAGATCGAATTTTAATTTTAAATACTATTTGATTTGGCAAAAGGCGATGAGGAACTCCTTAAGGTTTAACAAGGATTTTACTAAAACTTTTGAAAAACTTTTAAAAGAAAAACGTGTTCTCAAAGATAAGAATTGAAAGCTTTTAAGTAAAACCAATGATCTTGAAATTGAAGTAAGGAAACTTGCAAATGATAAAGAGGTGGTTGAACCTTGCAAAACATGTTACGTACTTACCAAAGAGGTTGACTCTTTGAAATGCAATGTTTCCAAACATCAAAATGAAGCATTGAATTTTTCAAAATTCAAAGAAAGTAGCATTGCTTTAGACGACATGCTAAGTCGTCAAAAATCATCCCAAGATAAGAAAGGTCTTAGATTTTCTAAAAATGATAAAATCACTTACGAAAGTCCAAACAAACCAATAATGTTTGTAAAAGAGAGTCAAAACAAAACTCCGTTAAAAAGCTTTGTTAAACCCGTAGTACCTCAAACTCACGTTGCAAACACTCAAGGTTTCCAAGCACCCATTACAAGAGTGGAAACAAGACATCACTCGAGCTCACATAATGGTCTTGGATACACACGACCTCAAGTTGACCCTAGACCTCTCCTACCCACACCAAACATGAGACCTTCAAACTCATATAACCAAAGACCTTCTTTTTAAAATAATCATTCTTCGAGAAGAAGAAATTTTCCAATCAAAACCAATGGTCTTGTACATCAAATAGCACCTTACCAAACGAGAGAAAACTTACCCAAATAAAAGGCTGAAAAATACCTTGGAAGTTGGACTAAACTTTCCTAAACTAGAATGCTTTTCAAATAAAATACCATGGGTCTGCGTTCCTCAAGGTAGACTACTTTAAAATTTGTGCTTATCTCACAAGACCCAAGAATGGTTAACTTGGGCACCATATTTGCTAACCACAATGGACCCAAGAAACAATAGGTACCACGACCTTGAATTCATATTTTCTTGTAGTGTGTATGGCTTAAATATGATCTACGACGGACGATTAGATTGTGGATAGTGGTTGCACTAAGCACGTGACCAGGAATAGAAGATTGTTTACTTTGTACAAGGCGTATGATGGTGGACATGTCGTATTTGGGAGCAACCTAAAGGTCAAGGTCGTCGATGGAGGTCATTATTACTCATGACTCCATTATAATTACCAATGTTGAGCATGTTAGCTGTCTAGCTTTTAACTTGATTAGTGTAGGTCAATTATGTGATAACGATTACGTAGTTAACTTTACTAAATTAGATTGTGCAATTAGTAAAAATGGTAAAAATACTAGATAGAGGGACATAGAGAGAAAATGGACTTATCACTTGGGGAGGATAACCCCAACCAACAAAATTTGTCTTGCATCGTGGTGGATAACTCAACGCTTTGGCATAGGAGGTTAGGTCACGCCAATATGCGGTTAGTTCAAAACTTAGCTTCTAACAAGCTAGTAAGGAACTTACCTAAGTTTAGGTTTAAAAAACACTTTTGTTCTACATGCGATCTAGGGGTTCAAGATAATGCAAACAATATGACTAGGAATGAAGTGTTAACTTGTAGGGTTTTAGAGTTGTTATACTTAGATTTGTTTGGTCTATCTCGAATTCAAAGTTACAAAGGTAACTTCTATACTTTAATGATTGTGGGTTGGGTTTCAGAAGTTTCTACAACTTAGTGCTGCTACTTATACAAGTTACTACTGCTAGTTCTACTTAGTGCTGCTGGTGAAGAATGCTAAAGATTCAAGAAAATAGACTAAGTAGTTAGTACTGTTAGTCATAATTAGTTAGTACTGCCAGTACATTGTTAGTACTGCTAGTTAGAGTTAGTACTGTTAGTAGTAAGTTAGTACTGCTGGCATATATAGATAGTATGCATAATGGATATGCATGAGATATAATTTAGGTAAAAGATATGCTATGATCACTTAACGCATTTTTGTATGTCATTAGGGGTTTTCCTTGTTGTATAAAAGGGAACTACGGAACATAGTTAGAGATACAAGTTTTACAAATATTCATAGTTAGTAATCCGTAACCTAACAGATTAATAGTAATCAAAGTTATGTTTTATTCATTGTTCTTCTTAGCAATATAAGTTAGTTTCCGCATAACTTATATTGTTCATAGTCATTGTTTCTATTGTAGTTAGTTTGAATCTATTAGATTAGCTCACCACCCTTAACAGGTAGAAAGATCTATTATAGGGATCAACAAGTAGGTATCGAGCTTGTTAAGAAACTCTAAGGTAAGAAGAATCAAAAACAGATCTGTTTATTAAACCTTTACCTTTCAGATTATTCAATGGCAGGAGGGGGGAAAATGAATTTCATGTGATAATCCACCACCACTACCACCACCGGTTACACCTACATAACAAGCCCCTCACACTCTGTCAACTATTAAACTCCCTATTCTGAAGAAAGGTGAGTTATTACTTATGGTGCCATGAAAATGGAACATTACTTGGGGCATACAGATTATCCTATATGGGAAATCATACAAAAGGGAAATGGTCCAGTACAAGTCTCAACAGATACAAATGGACAAATAAAGGTTTTACCTCCCAAAAAATTGCTTGAGAAAATTTTAGCTTCGAGAGAGAGAAAGGAAAGTAAGGGAACCCACCTTGATTATGGTATACCAGCAGAAGACCATTTAGTAAAGTTTCACAAAATGACTGATGCTAAAGAAATGTGGGAAGCTATCAAATCCAGGATTGTGGGCAATGATGAATCTAAGAAGATGTGAAATACATTCTCAAGCAACAATCTTTGAAAGCTTTTTTGTATCCAACTCTGAAGGATTGCATAAAGGTTTTGACTGTTTTATTGTATTTGAGTCAACTTGAGATTCATGGTGCAGGTGTCTTCCACTGAAGATGCTAATCAAAAGTTTCTTAGGTCTTTACCTGCTTACCTGGTCACCAAGTATCCTTGATTATGTATGAACAAGCCAGGAGTAAGATACTTTAGCTTCAGATGTTCTCTATAAAATTTAGAGTCTTTAAGTATGATATTAAAGGCTCTATTGCATCATCTTCCAGCACACAGAATGTGGCGTTTGTTTCTTCTGAAAGCACTAACAGTACTAATGATGTTAGTACTGCTTATGGTGTTTCTACTTCTTCTGGCCATAACTTACAAAAGGAAGGATCTTCATCATACACTGATGAACATCAAGTAAATCTTTCTTTGGCTAATCATATCAAGGTGGGTCAAACAATTGGATCATGAAGATCTTGAACAGGGTGATGGCGTTTGATTTAGAAGAGGATGACTTGAAATGGCAAGTGGTCATGATTTCCACGAGACTGAAGAAGTTTTACAAGAAGACAGGGAGAAGGCTGCAGTTTGATGCCAAGAAACCAGTTGGCTTTGACAAGACTAAGGTTGAGTGCTTCAATTGCCATAACACATGGCACTTTACTAGAGAGTGCAGATCAAAAGGAAATCAAGAAAGCAGAAGAAGAGATGCAGGGAACACTAGATATAAAGCAAAAGACTATGGGAGGAGACCTGGAAAACAGAAGGAACCTAAAGCTTTGGTAACTCTTGATAGGGAAGGTGTTGATTGGACTTGTCATGCAAAGGACGAGCAAGAGAACTTTGCTTTGATGGCCTTACACAATTCAGGCTATAAATTGAATTGGTTAACATCTTGTTCAAAAGAAATGAGTGGGATCATATGCTAAACTTAAAAAAAATTATATGATGAACACAGGGAACGCTTGGTGATGCAGTATAGGAAATTCAAGCTATAACTCTTGCTTTAAAAAAGGTAGAGGCTCAATTAGTTGCTCATCAAAAAAATCAACTTTGGTATGAGGAAAAGATTAGATTTATAAAAATTAATTTAGATGATAAAACTGATGTGCTTACATATCATAAGAAACTATTAGCAGAAGCTGTAAAAGAAAAAGAATAATTAAAAACCAAACTTGATAAATTTTTAAAGTTCTTTATAAAGGCCTTAGTTAAATGCTAAAATAGTCAGATGAGAACTAGGGACCAAATCTAGGCTTGGGTAAAGAAATCTCAAATACATGAAGGTTTCTTAAAGTTATTGAAAAATTTAGTTTCTGGTGTAAGTGTATTAGGACAGTATGGTCAGTGATATTAGAAGATAGTCCTGTGCATTGTTAGATTTGCAACAAAAGTTATAGAAATGCATGGCAGTTCCTCCTTAAATGACAGGAAACTTACATGCCTCCTTAATTATGATTTTGGATTGATGGTCAAATTTTACTTAAATGGTCCAAACAGTCTAAAACTAGTGAATCTGATGCTAAGACTAGTGATTTTGACTCTGTGAAACCTATTTCTAGTGTTGAGTAATAGAAAACACTTGAATCTGTGCCTGAACCAGTTGTAGTTGAACCCAAAGTTGTTAGTCGACCTAAAGTTTGGTCTGATGCTCCAATCATTGAGGAGTATGAGTCAGACATTGATGATGAATATGTGGTTTTTGTTTTGAAACCTCAAAAGGAAACAGGGGACAGAAAAAAAAAACCTAGTTTTGCTTTTGTTAATACTGTTAAGCATGTAAAAACTCTTAGGGAAACTGTTAAAGAACAAAACACATGTAGTCCAAGTCCTAAAGTTAACAAGAGAGACTAGAATGTTTTAATGTCCAACAAGCTGGGTTTGGGATATGGTTTCACTAAAAAGGCATGTTTTGTATGTGATAGTTTTTGCATCTTTTTAGATGTTGTTGTGATTTCATGAGAAAAGAATGGCCTAAAAACAGGTTTGGAATTGAACAAACAGATGGGTAGGGTACTGGTCAAGGGGAGAATTAGACCAGTATGGAACAATGTCTGCAAAGATTGATTCTCCAAAAACAATGTTGGTTCCAAAAGTAATGTTACTAACTAAAATGGCATATTTTCAGTAATATGCTAGACAAAATCCTTTTTGTCACAGCATCAGAAACTGTACTGCTAGAAAAGTTAACTACTGCTAGACCCGCATTTGTTGTGAATGAAAATAGACAAAGAAATAACTTTATAAGTCTCATTCATCTATAAGTAAGGATTTAAAAATATCAACAAACCAAAAATCAAGTTTAACAAATAATAAAGTAAATACTGCTAGGGAACAAATTAGTTTGTGTGTTAGGGGCTATAGGGAAAACTGCTTGTTAAAGGCTTGTCTCCGATCTCACCCCATCCTTCACCACTTCGCAGCAGGTTGTATTTGGAGGTCCAAAAAATATGGACACTAATGAGTCCAAAAGTCTCCAATTCATTAGTTGGAGCTATCTCGATTATTATTGGGATTTTTTTAAGATCCTAATAGGCAGAAAGTACCAAGTCAACATGGCTTGGGTCCTAAGTGAAGAAACCAATTTCTCTTATTTGATGTGCAGGATGATCCACAAAAAGCTTTAAAGAACAAAGGAATTGTTGATAGTGGATGTTCCAGGCACATGACTGGGAATAAAGCCTACCTTGTTGAATATCAAGACTATAATGGTGGCCCTGTTGCTTTTGGAGGTAGTAAAGGTTATATATCTGGTAAAGGAAAAATAAAAAACTAGAAAGTTAGATTTTGAGGATGTGTGCTTTGTGAGAAAGAAATCCAAACTTTAATCTCTTTTCTGTGTCACAGATGTGTGACAAGAAGAACAAGGTTCTCTTCACAGACAACTGAGGTCTTGTGTTAGTCCCTGACTTCCAAGTTTCGCTGATGAAAATCAAGTATATTACTTAGACTCCTCAGACAACACAATTGTACAAGTTTCAACCTAAAGATCATTTGTTCTTATCTGGAGGTATAGCTTGTTTGATTGCAAAAGGTACATTTGATGAATTTATCAAATGGTCCATAGGAGGTTGGGTCATGTAAACTTTAAAAACTTAAACAAACTTGTGAAGGGAAACCTTGTAAGAGGTTTACCTTCAAAGATTTTTCAAAATGACCACACTTGTGTTGCTTATCAGAAAGGAAAGCAACACAAAGCCTCCTGTAAGGCCAAAATAGTAAGCTCTATTAGTCAGCCCTTACAGCTTTTATATATGGACTTATTTGGACCCACATCTGTAAGCGCATAAAAACCATAAGACTTATTGCCTTGTTATCACTGATGATTTTAGCACGTTTAGTTGGGTGTTCTTTTTAAGAACCAAGAATGAAACTAGTGGAATCCTTAAGGACTTTATAAGACAAATTGAGAACCAATTAAATCAAAAGGTTAAAACTATTAGATGTGAAAATTGGTATAGATAGATTTCAAGAACAGGGACTTATTGAATTCTATGGGTAAAAGGGATCAAGAGGGAAATACAGTAATGCCAAACTTCACAACAAAATAAGGAGTTGCTGGGGAGAACAAGACCTAATTGCTGGTTGCATAGAACAGTGCTTAGGTAGATTCATTTTTACCTAAACGTTTTGGGCTGAAGCAGTTAGTCACTGCTTTGCTATGATCCTTAATAGGGCTGTTAGTGACACAAGACTCCAAAACAAGGGACACCTTTGAACTTATAACTGGTTGTAAAATACAATCATAAGCTATTATAGACTTTGGGTGCCATGTGGACTATCTTGAAATACCATTGACCCACCTGGGCAAAGTTTTTTGAGGAAAAAAAGTCTGATGAAGGGTTTTTTGTTTTGGGTATTCTCTAAATTAGCAAGGGCTTTTAGGAATATTCAACTTTGAAACAGAGGGTTGAAGGAAAACCTGCCATATAAACGTTTTAGAAATAAACATAATGTTGCAGGGTAAGGAGGATCGGGACCTAATTTGCTGTGTTGATCTTGATTATTTAACTAATTCAATGAACTATCAGCCTGTTACTGCAAAAAATAAAGCTAACTGCAGGTCCAAAAGAAAGAAGCTTATCTAGTGCAAGTACACAAGATAATATTGATGCAGGAAACTCTGAAATGGAAGGAAAATGGAAACTGCTCAAGAATACTTTGTACTTGCCCGTATGGTCTTTTATACTTAACAGTAAAGAGCTCAGAGCAATAATGGAGATGTAAAGCATAATGGGGTTAATGGGTCCAAAGCAAATGAGGGGAGCCAAAAGATTAAGGGGTTAAGCCTTTTTAGCGGAGCTTGAAAGCGCCTTAAAAGACAGAAAAGGTGAACGGCTATAATGATGCAGTTGAAGTTTTTAGTGCTAACAATACTAACACAGTTAATACTGTTAGCACACCAATTAGTACTGTCAGTCCCTTAAATGTTTTTAGTGCTGGTGGACCTGATCTAAACAACAATGACGAGATGATTTCAAAATACTTGCTTTTGAGGATATTTAAGACAATCAAGTGATGGGGGGTTTTTACCATATGCATTTTTATGATGAATGAGGGGGCAGTAGCTGACTTCACTAATTTAGGAAATTACTGTGCAATTGTTTTAGTACTATTTCCCACATCAAGGATACACTCCATTCTATCTTACCAACTCAAATTCTTGGGAGATCCAACCTCCGCAGTTCAGACAAGGTAGGGGTAAAGTACACAAAAGTTCTAGGAGCTCATACTTTTGGTAGTATAATTTTCAAAAGTAGGGAAGAAATAATCAAAGGGATTTCAGCATGTTTGTATGCTTGCTTCCGTTTATCAGATTGAACCCCCATAGAAGAAAGAGAGATATCTCAAGGCTCTTGACAAGATAAAAAGTTGGGTTGCATGCTATGCAGGAAAGAGAGCTTTGCTGCAAACTTCAAGGATTCAGAAAGTTTAGATTCTGGTTGATTTGCCTTTTGGAAAGAGGGCAATTGGGACAAATTGGGGTTTACCAGAATAAGAAGGCATTGAAAAAGAGGGTGTTGTAGTTAGAAATAAGGCAAGATTGGTTGCCCAGGGATATAGACAAGAGGAAGGGATAGACTATGATGAGGTTTTTGCTCCTATGGCAAGGATTGAAGCCATCAGGATCTTTTTGGCCTTTGCTTCTTATATGGGATTCATAGTTTATCAAATGGATGTGAAGAGTGCCTTCTTGTATGACACAATTGATGAGGAAGTGTATGTGTCTCAACCTCCAGGTTTTGTAGATCCTAAGTTCCCTAAGAAGGTCTACAAAGTTGTAAAAGCTCTGATGGTTTACACCAAGCTCCAAAGCCTGGTATGCTACTTTATCTACTTTCTTGTTGAAGAGTGGATACAGAAGAGGAACCATTGACAAGACTCTTTTTCAAGAAGGACAAGAATGATATCATGTTGGTACAGGTTTATGTGGATGCTATTAATTGTCGGTTCTACAAAAGATGTTTTGGTGTGATGAATTTGAGGCATTAATGAAGAAGAATTTTCAGATGAGTTCTATGGGAGAGCTCACCTTCTTTTTTTTTCTTGGATTACATGTCAAACAAAAAGAAGATGGTATTTCATAAGTCAGGATAAGTTTATGTTGCAGAGAGAGATCCTTGTAAGAAGTTTATTTTACTAGTGCCAAAGGACGGCCCAAGTACTCTAATTGAGACCCAGGAAGCCTTTGATCAAAGGATGAAGAAGTGCTGTGATGTGGGTGTACATCTTTATGAGATTCATGATTGGCTCTTTAATGTACCTTGACCTCGCTTCTAGGCCTGATATTATGTTTGCTGTCTCTTGTGCTTGTTCAGGTTTCAGGTAACTCCAAAAAACCTCACTGTGTGTTTCATGTTGAGAACGAAGAGGATCTTTAGGTACCTCAAAGGCAAACCCAAACTGGGCATTTGGTATCCTAGAGTGTCATCATTTGACTTGGAAGCCTACTTAGATAGTGATTATGCTGAAGAAAATCTGGAAAGGAAATCCAATAACAGGTGGTTGTCAATTTCTTGGCAGCGAGATTATTTTTGGCTGTGCAAAAAGAAGGACAATTGTGGCTTACTTTACTACAGAGGCAGAAGTATGTTGTTTTGCCATCTACTGTGGGAGTATTGTGGGTTTCAGAATCAATTGTGGACTTGTGGATTAATTTTTGAAAACAAAGATCTCCATCTGATTTGAAAGCACAATATAATTGTTAAAGTATCCAGTGTTTCACTCCAAACAAAGATATTGAGGATTAGAGCACACTTCATTAGGGATATGCTTATGGAAGAAAGCTTATCTAGGTGTTAAGATACACATGATGATTAAAAGTGGCTGATTCTTTTTTTCCCAAAGCTTTTGATGATTAGAAGATTTAATTTCTTACTTGTTAACATTGGTATGATCTACCTATGCTTTGAATAGTTCAGGGGGGTAAAATGGCAGTTTGATTTGTTGGGAATGGATGTTAAGGTTCATCTATGATCTTTGGGGTGTTGATTAAGAGGTTTAATTATGGTTAGTCCAAAATTAGTATTGCCAGGCCCAAAACTTTGTACTTACAGTACTAAGATTTGAAAGTTATAAAGCTAAGAAGCCATGGTGGAGGGTAATGAAGGATCTTTAGGGTTAGTTTCATTACCACCACCAAATTGGTTCATCTGTTTCCATGTCTAACAGTACATCAAAGAAATGGCTAGGTCTAAGAGCTAAACGACTCCTGGGTAATAGGACTTCTCAATACTCGTTAATGGCTTATTGTTTGCCAAAAAACTATTTGGCTCTAACTCTCATGCTTTACAGTAAGGAGTTGGTAGTCCAAAGCAAAAAAGGGAATCTTGGTAAAGACATCTAAATCCGTTTGATTGTTGATAGTTTACTCAAAACTATATGGTTATCAATGCACAATGTTATTACAATGAAGCATTGGCTATTCAGAGCAACGGCTACTGAGTAAAGAAATATCCAAATTCCATTTATGGCTGGTAGTTTACCAAAAACTACAAGGCCAACTTAGTTGGGTATTGTTTGTATTGTGAGTTGCTGAGATGTTGTGGATGGATGGAACAAAGACTAGAATGCTAAAAGAATTTTAAGTTTTATGAAGTAACAAAAGAGTTCAAGTTCATCAAAGAGGCATAATTATAGAGTTACATGTAGTGTGTTTGGTTCCAATCCCTTGTGTTCAATAGAAGCTCAAATGAAGACAATCATGAAGATTAACTAGTGAACATCTTGTTTAGGAAAGGGATTGTTAGGATTTCAGAAGTTTTCTACAACTTAGTGCTGCTACCTATACAAGCTTATAATGCTTCGTTCTACTTAGTGCTGCTGTGTGAAGAAGGCAAAAGATTCAAGGACAAAAAATAGACTAAGTTGTTAGTACTTATTAGATCATAAAAAAAAAAAATTTTAGGTTAGTACATGTTAGTACTACCAGTTAGAGTTATTATTGTAGTGTAAGTTAGTATTGCTGAGAATATTAGATAGTACTGCTTAAGTGATATGCATGAGATATATTAGGAATAGATATGCATGATCACTTAACGCGTTTTGTAAGTCCATTGGGGTCTCCTTAGTATATAAAAGGAACCCTAGGACATTAGTTAGATATACAAATTTTACAAATATTCATAGTTAGTAATCTGTAACCTAGCAGATTATTAGTAATCAAAGTTCTGTTTTATTCATTGTTCTTCTTAACAGTGAAGTTAGTTTCCGCATAACTTATATTGTTTATAGTCATTGTTTTTCTTGTAGTTAGTTTGGATCTATCCAGATTAGCTACCACCCTTAACAGGCTAGAAAGATCTATTCATTGGGATCAACAGATCACTCAAACTACACTTGGGTTGTGTTTGTAGAGTCTTGAAAACCTACATGATTGTTCTATTGTTTCAATTGTAACAAATCATTGTAGTGAATTTGATAAATTGCAATTTGGGAGCTTTTGTGAACAACACGGAATGTTTTATAACTTGTCAGGCCAGTTCACTTCTCAATCGAGTGAGATTGTTGAAAGAACACATCACAAGTTAAGAAAGATGAGTCGTACTATGTTAGACGAGCAATCCATTTCATAAAATTTTTTTTATGAACAAAGGTAGTGAAAGCTCGAAGCAAAAAGGAGCTTGCTATAATTTCGGAATAGAATAGCACTTTGCTAGTGAGTGTAGAAAGCTGAAGGAAAACAAGGCTTTTGTTGGAGGAGCATGGAGCGATAATAAAGACGGCGACGAACATCAAAATGACGCAACTTGTCTCATGGCAATTGACTCTTAAGAGGTAGTATCCAAACTATCTAGTTTTAATCTTAATTTAAATATTATTGATTTGCAAAATGAGAATTGAGGAATCTTTTAATGTTACCTTTGATGAGAGTTTGCCTGAGCCTAAGTCATCTTCTTCGATAGAAGATGATAGGATCATTGAACCTATAGTTCAAAATCCGGTTAGGTCTCCGTCAATAGAAGCTAATTCCTCAAATTTGGGTTATCCTAAAAGTCTAAAAGAAGCTAGAGGTCACCCAATGGAACAAGTAATTGGTGAGTTAAATGAGAGGCTACTTAGATCTAAGACAAAACAAGCTTAGTTTTTTCGCATAACATTTTCCAATGTCCAAATTGCACGAGTCTAGTTAAGGTTGTTCATGGTTGACATGCACCATAGGATATTGATTTGAGTTGGTAAGGGGTCAAATATAATGATATACGTCTAGAGGTCGTTTGCATATCCTTTTAGAGATATTTGTGCTCTTAGAGCTAATGTGCTATGTGCTAGGACTTATGTGAAAGGCATGGAAGTTAAGCAACATTGTTGTTTTAACGAGATGAAGGATAGACGTCAATATATTATTCAAACTATGGTGACGTATGTCACACCCCGCCAAGGCAGAAACGCTAGGCACTACGAGAAAGGGAATCATCACAACACTTTGGCGTCTATAAGAGAAACTAAAACATGCATAAAATACAAGGTATAGACACGCAGTGTCATGAAAATATCCAAACACATCAATAAAATCCAAAAGGCGTCTGACATTGAATTGAAGGAAGTTTATGCCAACGTCATGACATGCAAACATTCATACATCCTAACAAAGCAAAACAAATAACATTCATCATCCAAAACAAATAACGAAATCTAGATAACTAAACTTCGCCAGCTGCCTACGGTCCATCTAGCCACTTTTCCTAGCTTTACTCTCATCCTGCTGAATACCTGAAAATGATGCTTATACGTCAACACAATAGTTGGTGAGAAACATAGGTTTTCAGACACACATATTTAATCCATTACCAAAACAATTTAAAGACACGGCGAGTTGCTAATTATACGGCGATTTACCAATAGGCAGCGAGTTACTCTAGGCAGCGAGTTGAACTCATAGGCGGCGAGTTACTTGATTCAAACAGCGGATTGAGTAAAGAATTACAAGCGGCGGTTTGCCTCAGTTTGGTGGCGGTTTAAGCACTTTTTCAGTGGCGGTTTTCTACATGTTAGGAGGTGGTTTGCTTAATATCCCATACGCAGCGGTTTGAAAAAAAAAGAGTATCCAGACGACACCCTTTTCGCGACACTTTTTGGCGGGAAAAATTAAGTATATTGTAATTTTTTTTCTATAGCTTTTTTAACTTATTTTACACTATCAAACTTAAATTTTGTAGATAAGGAATTTTTTTAACCTTCAAATTTTTTTGGAACAATCAAAACCTTTTTATATAGTCGACACTTTTTGGCGGAAAAATTAAGTAAAATTATTTTTTTTTCTATAGCCTTTTTAGCTTATTTTTACACCAAATTTAGATTTTGGTAATAGGGTAAAAAAAAAAATTCATAATCCAACTGCGCCAAATTCCAAACAAATCATCAAACCATAAACCAAATCCAAAACCATCAGCAAGGACTTAAACTGCATTAATCAAACAACAAACCTACCTTAACATCAAACAATTAATCATTCACGGTTATTTAGTGATTTTGTAAAATCCCGTTAAACTATTTATCGGTTTTAATCATAGACTTGTAAAATCCCATGAAAGTTAATTGCATTCAAAACCAATTAAACACAAAATCACTTTTGAATTAATCATGATGTCTAATATGTCAGAAGATATCCAGTATGCCGGTTCCGATACCCGCCCACCAATGCTTGATAGAACAGACATGAATCAGTGTCAACAAGGATTCGTCAGTATAGTCTGGAAAAGTATAATGGAATAATAATAATGAAATCAAAATACTGTAATGACCATTTCAAATGGGAAACAATGAGAGATACCCTTACTGAAGGAGGTGATGGTGCACTTCATCTAGGTCCAGAACGTGCTAGAGTCTTTGCCGACCTTTCACTGAACAAAATGACAGTTATAAAGCTGACATTCCGTGCTACAAGAATATCAAACTCAGTATACCAAAAGACATCTACTCTCTCATCAACCACTATACTGACGCCAAAGATATTTGGGACAATGTAAAGATGATTCTGGAAGGTTCTGAGTTGACAAAGGATGACCGGGAATCTCAATTATATGATGAATTTGAACACTTCTGCCAAATCAAAGGAGAAACCATTCATGTATATCTATTTCCATGTTACAAAAGCTCATTAAGACATGAAAAAAACATCAAAGATGAACCATGCCTAGAATGCAACTTAACTCTAAGTTTGTGAACAACATTATTTCCCTGAATGGAGTATATTCATAACAGAAGTTAAACGAACAAGTTTGAAAGAGTCTAACTTGATCAGTTGTATGCTTATTTTGAAGAGCAGCAAAGAGGGATAACCTGCAAATAGAACAATTAATGATGGAGAGGCTCAGTCCAACCGAATAAGACCCTTTTTGGCACTATGTCTAAATGCATCAAATCAGAAGTATCCAACACAATCATCTAAGTCTCCAACAATCCTCAAATCAACCATCCAATTGTTGATCAACTTTCCAACTGACTCAGAAGCACTTCAACTCACAACTTGATCTAAAGTCTAAAACCAACACACTACCCTCCTTACTCAATCGTACAATCACAAAAATTATCTTCCTCAAACAAATAATCAACTCAGAACGTCTTCTAATGCAAGGAACAAAGCTACGGTTCAAGACGGCAGAGTTGTGGTTCAAGGATTCTGTGGAAGATACAATCGAATAATCAGGGAAGACCAATTCAGAGGGAACAATGCCAAGAGGAAATTTTGTAGCTGGGAATGCTTGGAGGTCATACCAAGAGATGGTAAATATGTGAATCCTGGTCAAGCTAAACCCGTTATGTTATACAACTGCAAAGGAATGCGAGCACATAGCACGAAATGTCCACAGACCAAAGCGACCTTCGAGGAATCATACTTACTTCAAAAACAAGATGCTGCTATATGCATGGCTCAAGAGAATTGTGCAGTACTGGATGAATGAGCGAGTTGTTGTTTATTAAAGGAGAACATGTCACCAATTTGATGACGATGTGGATGAATTTGGCACACAATGTGGACCATGTCTTTGAAGAGATCAATGCATCATCGATTCTGATGTTGATGTGGCTCGCCACTACACAGACCCATGTTCATTGTAAATCTATCATCTGAAGATCCAATCTTACGATGAATTCGGGCCATCAAAATGACTCTAATACCCGTTTGAGGTACAAGATCATGAACCTTTGTAGATCATAATATGGAATGATGTACATGAAGTACACGAAGATGCAAAGCGATGTACAACACAACAACTGATTGTTGACTCTGATGCTGACTATCATGAGTGATATTAATATTATTCGAAATGACAGTAATTGAAATAACAACGAATAACATGTTGTACAAAGTATGTATCTATTATTCGAAAAGAAGCATTGTTTTCGATTATAGATGAAATGCCTCACAGGGTGTTCCAAAGTGTGTCAGCAAATAAGCAGGTTAAAGTAGATTAATAGACTCCAGATGACTGCTGAACTTGCGAGATATATGAACTGTCGGGGTGTTTAACAACGGGGTAAGTTTTGAATTAACTAATAAAGAACAAAGATGATGAACAAATGAGAAAATTAATCACTGACCAAAATCATAAAAAACTTCTTTAAAATCTTAAACTTCATTCCTGCACAATTGCAACTTCGTTCTAACCCTTAAACCATCAAAAGATAGTGGAGGGAAGAAGCGAGCATTTTGAAAAGGATTTTAAAAAACAAAAAGAAGACTAATTCCTTGAATGAGTTTTAGACATAAAAAGCAAAAAGAAAAGGTTAAAGATAGATTTATCCAAACAATAATCAGACCTGTTCAAGCTACGGTTCACATGATATGTAAACCAAAATCGTTTTTATGATGAAAAGAACAAGTAGCGAAGCTACAGAAATCCTTATTTCTCACCCGTGCAAAGCAAGTTCAAACCTGCCCTCAATAATGTCATGTATATCGAATGACCAATCATGCACAGCCCTGTTGTACATGACACAGAGGAAACTCGTTAGATATCTGAGAAACTAGAAAAGCATGCATGAGAAAATGAAAAAAGCCCTCTTTGTGTGGAAAATAAAATTAGATTAGACCCCCAATTACTCGAAGGAGAACCTTCTGCATCCTTTGCTCCACAAAGAAAACTGACCCAATGATGTAGATTATTTTGAGTCCCATAGATATAAAATGACAGGAAAATAGGCTGAGACCACTCATTTCCAAAACCACTTACAGCATGACAAGTATCCACTCAATACTCCTGTTCAAGCTTGTCCCCAGATTTTCCAACAAAAGTCAAGTGCAGATTAATTCTTTAAGTACTCCACAACTTTTTACGTAATTTGACAAAACTTGCAAAAAGAGAATCACCCCAACAGGTGTTACAGAAGGGGAAAGAGGTTTTGAGCAAACAAAAAGATGTTACCTCACTGAAGTTATTCCATTTTTCAAAACTCTTAAAGAACACTTTGCAGGAGTTCAAACGGCCCTCTTTAAAGAAGTTAAAGTAATGGAAGAAATTTTTGATCAAATGAATGACGAAGTGGACCAGAATACTGTAGACAAGCAATGTGCTGAAATTGTAAAGAAAAACCTTCTCATTGAAAATGAGAATCTGATTGCTAATTGTTTGTCGAATCAACTGTTGTATGATGTGGAAAAATCACGTTGTCTAGATCTTGAAGCTGAGATGTCTAAAGTTCATAATGAGTCAAAACATATTTCAAAACTTGAAAGGGAATACCTAAATTTGCAATTAAAGTATCAACATCTTCAAGAAAGTTTTGATAATAACAAATCACAAACATCACAGGAAGCTCCTGATTTTAACTCATTCTTTAAGATCAAGAATCTGGAACATCAGATTCAAGAAAAGGACAACGTGATTAGAGACTTGAAAGTTCTAGTCTCTAAAATGAATGACAGAAGTTGTGAAACATATAATGCTAAAGATGTCACTGCTCTTATTGAACAAAATGAATGTGTTAGAGTAGAACTAGAAAAGGTCAAACAGCATTACAAGGAATTGTATGACTCCATTAAGATTACGCGTGCTCACACTAGTGAAAAGACATCTACCATGTTAAATGAAATTGAGAGTCTAAAGGCTCAGTTGAGAAGCAAAGTGTCTTGTGTCACTAGTGACTCTGTCAAACCAAAAGTTCTTGCGCCTGGCATTTATCAATTTATGTTTAAACCCATCCCTCATACCACCTTAAGGAACAATAGGAGTGTCTCATATTAAACTATATCAGACCATCTTAAGGAGATTGTAGAACAGTTAGGGAGATTGTACGAGGAGTTAGAGTAGTTAAACCACTGGATAAAGCACTAACTATGCTTGTCTATACACTAACTATCTCAGAATTTA
Organism: Tanacetum coccineum; assembly: GCA_026074375.1. NCBI lineage: Eukaryota > Viridiplantae > Streptophyta > Magnoliopsida > Asterales > Asteraceae > Tanacetum > Tanacetum coccineum. The sequence continues at coordinate 24,002 of BQNB010000749.1, forward strand.
GAATATGTGATTGGCACTTGGCCCCAAAAAGTTTCAATGAAAATAACAAGGCTTCCTCTACCCCTGTAACTAGGAAAAAGCAAGTTAACATTTAAATGAAAACAAAGCCAAGCAGGTTTGGAAAGCAACAGGAAAAGTGTTTGCTAATGTTGGTTATCAATAGAGACCCACAGGAAAGAAATTCACCTTAGGAAAACATATTGGTGGGCATCAATGGAGACCCACAGGAAAGATGTTCCTCTTAGGAGAACAATGCCCTTTAACTAGGCTTCCTGTGAAATGTACTACTATTTCTGCTAACCAACAGGACCCCAACCAAATTTGGGGATCCGAAATTCCAAACCCTCCACACTCGACTGTTTTTAAATGCAGGTCGTACAGATCATCCTTTGGTATCTGGACTCAGGCTGTTCAAAACATATGATGGGGAATCGTTCAAAGCTCAAGAAGTTTGTGAAAAAGTTCCTCGGGAAAGTCAGATTCAGAAATGATCACTTTGGAGCTATCATGGGTTATGGAGAGTAATGCATTTATATCAAATAATGACGTCTGTTCACATCAGTTCAGGCCTCGTTCATTCATCCTTTATGACGCTGTTCTACATAAGTTCATGGCGCATTTATATCAAATAATGACGCCTATTTAAATCAGTTCAGGCCTCGTTCTTCATCATGATGACGTCTGTTCACATCAGTTCAGGCCTCGTTCTTCATCATGATGACGTCTGTTCACATCAGTTCAGGCCTCGTTCTTCATCATGATGACGTCTGTTCACATCAGTTCAGGCCTCGTTCTTCATCATGATGACGTCTGTTCACATCAGTTCAGGCCTCGTTCTTCATCATGATGACGTCTGTTCACATCAGTTCAGGCCTCGTTCTTCATTATAATGGCGTTTATAGATGACACTTCAGGCCCTGCTCTTCAGCTAAAAGAAAACTGTACGCTTCAATGCGCTTTATCTTCAAAAGAAGAGAAATCTTCTTGTTTTCGACCATTTTCAGTAACAAGTTTCATATTTTCCCATGCTCGTTTAGACGTTAAGTGAATCAACATTCATATGCAATCACATATGCAATTTTTGAAGGGGATAATAGTGAATCAAATGTGATCCATACAGTTTAACTTGGTCTCTCAATGTTTATGAAATGGTGATATGGCTCCTGTACACATCAGTTCAGGACCCGAGCCTATGTCGATGAAGCCTGGACAATTCAGTTCAGGGCTCATACCTAATCAGGTCCATGCAACCAATTATGTTCTACCGACGGATAAAGATCTGGAGTTATTATTTCAACCTATGTTCGATGAATACTTTGAAGTAACTAGAGTCGAGGAACCAGTACCTTCGGCTACTGCTGTTAACGCTCATGTTGTTCCACCAGGTACATCTGTGTCTACAACATTTGCTCAAGATGCACCGTCAACAAGTTTTTCACCGTCATCATCTGGAATACAACCTCCAGTCATTCAACATGATGTTGCAGTTGGACCCACTATCGAAGACACCCCAATTACTCAAGCTACCCTTCATCCCTCAAATAACCCTGTTACTGGAGAACCAGGTTCTGCACAGTCATCATCAGGGGATGTTAGTATAGCTGAACCCAACCAAGTTACTCAACCATCAGATCATCTCAGAAAATGGTCCAAAGATCACCCTCTTGACAATATTGTTGGAAATCCCTCTCGTCCTGTATCTACCAGAAAACAGTTAGCTTCTGATGCTCTATGGTGCTGTTTCCATACTGAACTGTCAAAAGTCGAACCAAAGAATTTCAAAATGGCCGTGACTGAAGATAGCTGGTTTGAAGCTATGCAAAATGAAATTCACGAGTTTGATCGTCTTGAAGTATGGGTTTTGGTACCAAAACCAAAAGGTGTAATGATCATTGCTCTCAAATGGATTTACAAAGTAAAGCTTGATGAGTATGGTGATGTTCTGAAAAACAAAGCTCGGTTAGTAGCAAAGGGATATCGTCAAGAAGAGGGTATTGACTTTGAAGAATCGTTTGCACCCGTTGCACGGATAGAGGCCATCAGGATATTCATTGCCAATGCAGCAACCAAAAATATGATCATCTACCAGATGGATGTCAAAACTGCTTTTCTGAATGGTGATCTTTAAGAAGAAGTCTTTGTCAGTCAACCTGAAGGATTTGAGGACCCGGATAATCCTACACACATTTATCGTCTGAAGAAGGCTTTTTACGGGCTAAAGCAGGCACCAAAGGTGTGGTATGACACACTATCAAAGTTCCTAATCGCTAACAATTTCTTTAAGAGTACCGTGGATCTAACGTTATTCACACGCAAATCAGGCAAACATATTCTACTAGTTCAAATATACGTGGATGACATCATTTTTGCCTCAACTAATCATAATGCGTGTAACATATTTTCCAAAGAGATGAGCTCTAAATTTTAGATGTCGATGATGGGTCAAATGTCATTTTTCTTAGAACCACAAGTTTCTCAAAGTCCCAGAGGCATCTTTATTAACCAAGCAAAATATGCTCTCGAAATCTTAAAGAAATATGGAATGGATCTTACAGACCCTGTCGATACACCAATGGTGGATAGATTGAAACTGGATGAGGATCTCAAAGGGATTCTAGTTGACCAAACTCGATTTAGAGGAATGGTTGGCTCCCTAATGTACCTTACTGCCAGTAGACCCGACCTTGTATTCGTCCATCTAGAAATCCCAAGAGAAATCCTTCACCCTAAACCCACTCACCCCCCAAATTCTACACCCCCCCCCCCTCACTTACCACCCATCACCCCACCCACCAACCCCCCCCCCTACCCCACAACCCCCCCAGACCAATCCCCCCCCACCACCAACCCACACCCCACACCCCACCCCACCACCACCCACCCCCCCCCCCCCCCCCCACCCCCCCCCCCCCCCCCCCCCCCCCCCCCACCCCCCCCCCCCATGGTTGGCTCCCTAATGTACCTTACTGCCAGTAGACCCGACCTTGTATTCGTTGTATGCATGTGTGCTAGATATCAGGCTAAGCCTACCAAAAAGCACCTTGAAGCAATCAAACGTGTCTTTCGGTACCTAAAAGGAACCATTAACATGGGTCTTTGGTATCCGAAAGACAACGCCATGTCACTAACAGCTTATGTAGATGCGGATCATGCGGGATGTCAAGATTCAAGAAGAAGTACGTCGGGAAGTGCTCAGTTTCTTAGAGATAGATTGGTTAGCTGGTCATCAAAGAAGCACTGCAATATCTACAACAGAGGCTGAATACATTGCCATGTCTGGATGTTGTGCTCAAATCCTTTGGATGCGATCCCAGCTAAAAGACTACGGATTTGAATTCAATAAAATTCCTCTGTACTGTGATAACAAAAGTGCCATTGCTCTTTGCTGTAACAATGTCCAGCACTCTCGATCAAAGCACATCGACATACGTCACCATTTCATCCGAGAGCAAGTGGAAAATAGAGTGGTTGAACTCTACTTCGTGGAAACGAACTATCAACTTGCGGACATACTCACAAAAGCATTACCAAGAGAACAGTTCGAATTTCTTCTTCCACGCCTAGGCATGAAGAGTTTGACCCCAGAAACTCTCAGACGCCTTCAAGAAGGAGAGGATGAATAAACGAAGTGCCTTCGTGTATCCTTTGTACATATTTTACAAAAAAAAAATTAATAATAATAATAATAATAATAATAATAATAATAATGGACTTAGTAAATATTTTAAGTCATTTGGAATTACAAAATGGCTTGCAATTACTTCAGATTGCAACCTAGTTCTCAAACGCGGGTAATTAATTTTCCTCAGGCATGGATTACTTTATATCCATGCATCAGAGGATTAATGTACGCTTTAGTGCATTTTTCTTAACTCGGAAGAGAAGTCTTCCTTTTGAAAACCAAATAATTTTTCTTAATTGATTCTTCAAAATTATTTGTGTTAACGATGGTGGTGGTATAGTTGTTCAAGTGATTGGGAGGATATTCCATGGCGGTTTAGGAGTGTTGTATGCTATGAAAGTGTGAGTATAAATTGTTCAAAAGATATATAGCTGTGGTATAATTATTATGTTTATAAGGTTACTAAGAGTGTTTCGTCTCTTTTACTCCGCAGTAATTTTATCAGTATCTGAACACTCACAGTTGAAATCTGTTATTTCTTTTTCCATGGACAAGTAGAGAAATGTTTTTTGTATTCCAAATGGCGTTAAAATTTTGAAGGGGAGTTTAATTATTTTAATTCAAAGGGCCTTTAATGTCTGTTGTATTAAGGATTAGGGACTTTAATGCATTTTGTGATGTGTTTCATAGCTTTATTAATCAATAGGGACCATCGCCAAATTTCAAACTTAGAACAACCTTAGAAATACTTAGACAAAGAAATTAAAGAAGATAGAAAGCTCAGGGACTGAATCTGTCAATTTCCAAAGAATGGGTATTTAAGGCTCGGCGGGTTGCTCTTTGGTCAAAGTTGTTCAAATCTGGTCAAACATAAACACACACACACACACGATCGCAACTCGCCACCACGAACACCTCCTTCAATCTTCGATTTCCTGTGTTTTTCACGCAAAGGTATCAATCAAACTTTGTTCTTTGCCTTTTATTCTATCTATAGATCATAGGAATCGAAGTGAATCACACTAAAATGAGTAAAATCTTAAGAATTTGTATCTAGGGTTCGAAAATTAAATAAGTGTGTATAAATGTTAATTGATTGAGGGGAAAGGTGCGGAATGGGCTTGTGATCAATTATATATATCTGTTTATCCATTTTGCAAACATCTGTGTGCCCTATGCGATTTCTAGGTGGCGGTTTGACTTTTAGAAAGTCATAAGCCGTTGGTTTGTGGTTAAGGATGTTGCTAGTGTGTATCTGATGCGTAGGAAAGATTAGGAATGCTTTAGGTTGTGTTTAGGTTTGCCAAATGAGAATGTGTTTTGATTCATAAGTAGTCTTTCATCATGGCGAGTTGCTTAGATGCTTGGTGGCGGTTTGATTTTAATAATATTTTATTATTTCAGGGAAACCGCCGCATGGCAGCGGTTTGGTTGAAATTTATATTTTATTATTAAAATAGTCAACCCGCCACGTCGATATTTATTATTAACTGTGGCGAGTTGCTTCATGGCGGTTTGATGAAGGCGGGTTGCCCTAATTTGTATTATTTTATTCGCACAGGTAAACCGCTGCCACGCAGCGGTTTGGTCAAATATTTTATAATATTAAAATAATCAACCCGCCCTTTTCAAATTTTTATTTACAGCGGCGGTTTGATCAATATTATTAAAATATTCTCAGCGGGTTGGTGCCTTTCCTCGCGGCGGTTTGCTCAATCCACCTCACGGCGGGTTGACTAACTGCTAGGCGGCGGTTTGGGCTTATTTTCAGAAATTTGACCCATTAAGCCCGTCAATCAATCGAGGCCCATTCCAATGACCAAGTTACATTTCTAACACCCATCCGGGCTTAGTTAACATGTAATTGATCCTGTTGGATAATTCTGCAACCTGTGTCCTAATATGTTGCTTTTCATCAATCCAGAGTTAATTCTGTTTTAATCAATCGCGGCATGACATGACTTAAACAGAACTAACGTTCTCTCTAACATCGCTTCTCTGCAATGGTTGTCCTCTTTGTTAATACTCTTATGCAGAATACGATGGCAGAACAAAATGTTCCCGCTCAAGCACCAACAAGAACAGATGAACAGATTTTACCTCGCTCTGCATGGTTACAAATCGGAAAAAGCAATCTGTTGTTCGATGCACAAAAGATACAGAAGAACCCCATCTTTCAGATATCAGTGGACATCCTGCGTAACACCAACTTCTTCAGAGCTTTCTCTGCCTCTGCTAGTGTTCCTGCTATCTACATTCAGCAGTTCTGGAACACTATGAAGTATGACGAGAAGACTGGGGTTTACTGCTGTCAAGTTGATGAACAATGGTTCAATCTAAGTGCAGATCTTCTTAGAAAGGCCTTAGATATCACTCCTGTCGACCCAGCTCACCCATTTGAATTACCTCCGACTGGTGACACGGTGATTGATTTTGTGAATCAGCTGGGGTACCCTGAACCTGTAGAATTTGTCTCCAATATACGTGTGAATTATGTATATCAGCCATGGAGAGCAATTCTTTCCCTGATCAACCAGTGCTTAATCGGAAAGACATCTGGCAGTGATAAACCCAAACACCCAGTTCTGTAAATGCTGTGGGGGCATCGTCACAAAAACTAACATTGATCATGCAGAATTGTTGTGGGAATAATTTACTCAAGGAATCCAGACATTTTTCTATCATAAGGCCAGTCATAAAGCCAGTCTGAAAGACCCTAAGAAGAAAGCAGTTCCTCTCCTCATTCCTTACGGACGGTTTACAAAGATGATAATCTACTATTTGGGGAGCACCAACAATGTACATAGAAGACCTGAGTCTCCTCGTCATCTTCCAGAAGATGATTTTTTGCTAGGGAATCTCAAGTTTATCCCTAAATGTGAAACAGATGAAGTGTTTGGAATGGCAATTCCCAAACCCTTGATTACTGAAGCTATTTAACAATCTTCGTACTAGCTAAAATATCTGGAAATGGTTGCAAAGAATATGAAGAAAACCCCACAAGATAGTGCAAGCAAGCAATTTGTACATGGAACAAAGCATGCACCACCCAAAAAGCTTACTCCAGTCAAACCAACCAAGCCAGCACCTGTCAAGCAAACAAAACCACCTTCATCCAAACTACCTAAGTCTCCTAAAAAGAAACCATCCAAGATCACTCCCTCAAGAAAAGTTCGCAAGGGAAAGCCTTCGCTTGTTGATGAAGAAGATGAAGCTCAACAAGAACCGGAACCTCAAGGAGAAGGTGATGATCCTGCTCTCGAACTGGCCAAGAAGTTGAGTTTGGATGCGCATCAAGAAAAAGGAGAAGGTGAAGGTGCTGATGCTGACCTAGAACGAGCAATTAAGCTTAGCTTGGATCCTTCCTTTCTACCGCAACGTCAAGCACCGGTCGGAGGAGTAGCTATCCGTGAACGTGTTGCTGAGGAAATACAAAGACTCCCAGATGTAGAGGGAAAGGGAAAGGCTATTGTAACAGAAGAGCAAGCCGCACACTCACTGATAGATCTGTCGAAGAAGAAAAGTACTACGGATCAGTTTATCCTTCAAAGGCGTGATCAAGCACCTCATGATTCGACAACGGGACCCTCTTCTCAACCTCAAGATGATACATCAGAGAAAGTGGTCCATGAATCTTCATCAACAACTGATTCAGAACGAACAGAAAGTGAAACAGAAGCCACTGCTCCTAAAGTTGACAAAGAACAAGGTGAAGTTGCTTCGACCACAGTCACATCAGGAGTAGGGATATCTGTTCATACTGAAAACCAGGCTAGATCAGACCCTGGACAAGGACATGAGGCTCTAGCTGGATCAAACCTTGAGCCCATGCAAGAAGACTCAGGCCCTGGAGAAGAACATGTGGCTCTTGCTGGACCAAACCCTGAGCACATGGACGAAGACTTCTACGCTACAGCTTACCCCAAAGTACATGAAAACCTGAAACTCAGAACTGACGAACATGTCATCTTGGAAAATCCAGAAAGTTCATCTGCGACTCTATCGTCAATGAAGAATCTGGATGAAACTGACAACTTTGGGGATCAATTTCTTAATGACAAACCAACCGAAGATGATCAGGAGAAAACTAATGTTGTAGATGAGACTGATTCCATCATACATGATCCGAGTCATCAAACCAACACGTCAGTTCCTCTAGTGACTACTCCAATTATTAATATCTCTTCTCCTAAACCTTCTTCACAGGTCAATGAATCAACAATCAACACAGAAGTTATAGCAATCATCACAACTCTCCCAGAAATCACTCTATTCATCGCCCTTCAGCAAAGAGTTGTGAAATTGGAACAAGATATGTCTGAAGTAAAGAAGACTGATCACTCTGCTGTTGTTTTGGCTTCTATTCAATCCCAAGTTCCTACAGTTGTTGAAAAGTATGTAGGAACAAAAATTGATGATGCTCTCCTTAAGGCTCTTGAAAGACACACTGCAGATTTAGTTGAGAAATACTCTGTGCTGCCTGCTCCAGAGTCAAGCAAGAAACAAGAATCTGAAAAGAGTCCGAAAGAGATTATCAGAATCAAAAGGGAACAAGGTGAGAAGAAACCAGAGCCAATGTATACTATCAAGTCGACTGATAAAGCTGCACTTGAAGAATTTGATCTAAAGGGTGCTCTCTTCAATATCATGCATAAGAACAAGTCTGCCAACAGAAATCCTGCCAATTACAGACTATACCATGCCCTTATGGAAGCATTGATAGAGGATGAAAATGCCATGGACAAGGAAGTTGCAGACAAGGTTAAAGACCACAAAAGAAAGCGTGATAGTGATGATGATGAAGACGATGATGATGAAGGCCCTTCAGCTGGATCAAACCAGGGTGAGTCAACAAAAAGGAGAAGACACGATTCAAGTGCTTCTGGGTCAGCTCAACCTCCTTCTAAAGATTCTGAGCAAAGTACAAAGAACAAGATGGATTCTAATACTTCTGCAGTACTATTGACACAACAGATACTCCTCCTGGCCCTTCGATGCAAAGATCTGACCATCAATATGAACAATCTTCTGATGACAATCCAATTACTGATGAAGGGCATGTCTCAGATCCGGAGGACACTGATAACGATCATATTCCTAAGGTGCCGGCTGCTACATGGTTCAAACCGATTCCTGAAGAAGAAAGACCAGCTACACCTGAACCAGAATGGACCATTCCTTCAAACGATTACCCTAAACCAGAGAACAACTGGGCAAATGTATACGCCACAACGTATCAAGACCTCGAGGAGAACAAGCTTTAAAGGAAGACGGGTGATATAGAATCCTTCATCAAATGGTTCTGCAAACGAACAAGAAAGAAGAAGCTTTGCAAAGCTAATTTGGAAGGTCCAACTTTCAATTGGGTTAAAGCCTTTCACAATAACAGCGTCTCTCTTCAGTTTCAGATGGATGAATGTCATAAGCTACTGACTGATAAGGTTGATTTGGTTAATCCTGAGGGTCATCAAATTCTGCGTAATGTATATGAACCGTTTCCCTTAGGAGGACCACCAGGCCAGGTAACTATTCAACCACAACTCTTCTTCATTAAGGATCTGGAATATCTTCCGTCAGGTGACAAAGAACGAAAAACTGCCTTATCCATATCCAAGCTTAAAGTTGCTCGATACCTAGACTTTGGACTTGAAGAATTAGTTCCGTATCGGTGGGTTGAAAGTGAGCGCGATTATGACATCAGTGCAGCTTATGGCATCACACACTGGTGGTTTAGAAGAAAGGAATTCTACATCAACAAACACCGTGAACCCTCAGATCGTGATGCAGTCAGATCCCATATTCGAATTCTCGGTGTGATCAGTATCAAGACTTACGAAAGATACGAATACTACTACTTGAGAGAGATAGTTCTACGCCGAGTTGACTACAAAGAGTACAAGATTTCGGAAAAGGATTTCAAAAACCTTCATCCAAATGATTTTGAAGATCTGTTTCTGCTTCATCTTCAAGACAAGCTCAACCACCTACCTAAATCAGACAAAGTTAATCTACACATCGCAGTCAACATGTAGATAAAAAACATTGTCATCAGGAAACGGGTGGAAGACTTGCAGCTAGGCATTGAGAGCTATCAAACAAAGCTTAATCTGGAACAAGCAAACTGGGATGCATCTGATTTTCTATTCAAAGAAGATTACACCATTGTCAACAAACCCAGAGCAGTAATCTGCAGAGACAGGGATGATAATAAGAAGATGATGAGAATAGATGAGGTGCACAAGTTTAGCGATGGAATGTTGATGAGAATTCAGGACAAGCTAGATTTCATGATGAAAGATTTCAGGCTGTTCAAATTCAATAAGGGCATGGAGAAAAGGAAATGGACTGAGGACGACAAAAGTGGGAGTGAAGACTTTATCGAGATGATTGAGAAAAGACTAAAGATCAGGAGACTCTTTCGAAGTCTGGAAAGCTTTGTTGGTAGACGACTAAGAGATATTGACTACAGACTGATCAGCAAAATAAAGTGACATCATCACTCCGACACTAAGGTCAATATGATCTTATTGTGAATAATATATCTTGTACAGCATAAGTAATAAGTAGCATATATTTTGATTCTATGACGCTCAACGATTGAGGGGGAGCATTAATATGTTTCATACATGGCTTGTGAGAAATTGGCACAGTTTTCTCCTAATTTTTATAACATATTTAAATCAATTGATATCCAAAATGTCAAATGGCTTAAAATTTTTGATAAGGGGAGAAAATGTGATTAAAATATGTGAATAATAAAAATGTGATTATTAAGACTCGTGTGTATACTCCGCCCAAACGTGCTAAACAATTTTGAATACCGTTGCACATTTTGAGGGGGAGCATTTCTGAAAAGTAAAAACAATCGAGGTACACAACGCTTTGATATTTATATCATAAGTACCTTAATTGAATTTTCAATTGGTTTTATGGTAAGGAGAAGTGTACCAAAAGACTGACCATGCATTTTACTTTATCAGAGATATAAGGTTGATAAGGTTAGGTACAAGTTCCAATGATCCAGCCAGAACTGGAGGGATCTGCCCAGGGATAATCCACTAGTTAGTGTAGAAGTCTTTAGGTATGACATAAAAAAGGAGAAAAAGTAAGAATAAGGGAATAGTGCCGACTGAGATGGAGCTAGTACTAGAATATACCCAACAAGCTTCTAGTCATGAAGTCTTGGTAAGCACTGAAGGGGTTGAAGAATTAAAAAGAATTGTAAGGATAAAGGGTGTAAAGAAAGAAGCCCTCCATACACTTAGGCAGAAACCGGGTCAATACATATGCTGCCAGAATCACTAAGATGATTGCTGACATTGAAGACCGACATCATGGACCCAGTGATGCAATGCACAACCCTCCTTAGCCACTCAGAATCTCTCAAAAGATTACTGTTTCATTTCTCACGGAGACTAAACACGTAATCTATTGACTTTCTCACTCCGAGTTAGTTGATATTGAAAAGGTGGCAGTCAACTCCAGCCTCCGATCACTAAAACCAAAACGCACTATCGAGTCTAGAGCCAAGAGATCATCAATTAATCTCGTTAGGACACATTGCCAATTCTCTTGTCTTTCACACACTGTGGAAACAAGACTATCCTAAGAGTCCTACGCATTATCCTTGTGATATTGCCAGAACATCCGAGTGAAACAAAGGTTTTTCACAATGAAGATGGAATTACTGCTAGAGCCAACATCAAACAAGCTCTTGGTAGGTGACTTGTGCAAAATTCTACAAGAATCAAACTTGTGTCAACTGGAAAAAACACAATGGTGCGATTCTACGTAAATCAAACTTGTTCCAGTATATGAATTGACGGTTATTGATCATTTGACAAACAATCAAAACTCTCGAAGTGTTACAAAATATTTTCATAAGAAACACTTAGACTGATTTTTCAAATCAATTTTCTCTTTATTGCTAACTGTTTCATTACAGGATAATTTAAAGATGGAGATGGAGATGGAAATACCCAGTACCAGAAATATCAAGTGAATAACCGAATGCTCAGACACGACCTACACTTGTTATGAAGTTATGAAAGATCTCATAAAGGTGTCAAAGCTTCCGCAAACTCTGATATCGTGTATTTCTTCACAAGTGCACAAGATGGCGATCCATTACAAGATGATGTAAGATTATGTTTGGGTGATGATCTCAAGAAAGCTCAAGATCACAATCAAAGACAAGTCAAAGATGAATCAAAAGATCACTACCCCAAATGTACAAGATATCAAATGTCTACGAGCTAAAGACTGAAGTGATTAAGTTTAGTATTTTCAGGGGTGACCTCCCTTAGGGGGAGATTGTTAGATATTAGAAAAAGACTCGGTCACCCCGTGTATTTTACTGTTTATTATAGCTCGTAGTTTAATAGTTAATCGTATGATTTTCGGTTTTGAACCGGGTACTAATACCCTGTATTTGTAAGAACTATATATATACCTCTTCCAACTTTGGAAGAGGTAGCTAGTCATTATTCATTTTCTTATTTTACACATATTTCTCTCACTAGAAAATATCCTCTCATGTGTTTCTCTCTCTAGAAACTAGCCAAGTCCAAGAATCATCACCATGTTATGATTTATGATATACCACAACTTTCACCAAACTAAACATACACCATGTTTAGCCATTTTCAAATAATTGTCAACCAAACCTTTTGCAAGCAAGTTCCATGAAATTCTAGGAATGATAGGATCTTTGTACTTTAAATTTTATGTATGTTGTACTAATATGCTTCAAGCATATTATTTCTACTTGATGTATGCATGCTTGTGTGTTATACACAATTATTATGTTTAATGAATGAACTTTAGTCTTATGTTTTAATTATGCACTTGTTTTCTTTTTGGTTAATTGAAATTTTCATATCCATAAAAGTTAAGCCTAGTTGATATATATTTGTGATTGTTAGTTTACACAAATAGCTTGACACTTGTTAAGCATTATCAACATGCTTGAATATTTTTTTATTTGCTACATGTTAGAAACGGTTGTCTTGTTCTTCTAACTTGTTTATGTAGCAAAGTTACCATAGCTCGATTCCTTGGTACCCTCGAACGAGGGGGAGTACACATCAAGGGGGAGCATTTATTCCGTTGGTCTTACTAACATTCATCGGCGAAGCCTTTTTGATTCTACAAAAAAGAGGAGAAATAGAAATAAACTCACTAGATACTTGTTTAAAAACTAATTTTTCATTTAATGAGTTTAGATTTTGTAATCATCAAAAAGAGGGAGATTGTTGATAGAAATAATGCCAAAAAAACCTTATTAATATTTTTCAATCTCTCTACGTTTTGATAATCACAAAATGTAAAAAAATGATTAATGAAAAATTAGTTGTAAACAAGTAATTAGTAGTAAATTTTCATTTCAAAAATTTAACCACTTAAAGGTATGAATAAACATATGCTTAATGCATTTTATGATCAAAGGAATTTTTATTCAACCTCACATTTTTTATAAAAATGTCACAAACATTTTTATATCTTTTACAAAAACATTTTTGGAATTAAAAGAAATATTTAATAAAAGAAATATTTTGAAAACAGCTAGAAATGTTCTAGAAAATACCTCCCACAGAAAAGACAAAAAAGGGAGCGTCTGGGCTGGGCGGCCCCCTTAATTATAAAGGGCGGCCCCCTTAATTATCAAGGGGACCGGCCCCTATTTAAGGGGATCACCCATACAAAAAGCAAGCTCAACTTGCCTATAAATACTGGATTATTCCCCACTGTTTTCTCACCTTTTACACACACTTTCTTTATGTTCTAAATCAGTTTATACACTCCTTTCTTTCCTTTGATCATTTAATCATAAAGCTTTGTTTCTAAGTGATCCAAGTGTTGATCCTCAAGTACAAGAGAAGAATACTTCTTATCATCAAATCAAGAAGTGTTATAGTATAGTCGGTATAGGTGTGTAGTTGTGTTATATCTTGTAAATCATTTGTGTATATTGTGAAGGTGTGTATCGTAGTTGTGTACAATAAGCAGATTGTTGTGATCATTGTAAGTATAGTTAGACCGACGTGATCTTGGTAAGTAGTGATAGATTGGTGTGATCGTAGTAGTGTCTTGGTGAAGTGAAGTTGTGAAGCAAAGTGAAGTTATGAAGTAGAGAGAAGTTGTGTAGTGAAGCCAAGTTGTGAATTGTCGTGAAGTGGTGTGTTTAGTTGTGATAGATTGGTTCTAGCTAGGATTAGAACTCGACATTTCGCTTAGTGTCGAAAATTGGTGTAAGCTAAGTTGTGTACGGTTTTCTCCGCCTAAAGGGAGTTTGTTGACATAGTGAAGAAAACTCTCGAGTTTGGTGCTCGGGGAGTGGAGTAGGGCGAAGAGGTGCTTCGTTACCGAACCACTATAAATCCTTGTGTTGTGGTTTGATCTTTCTAACTCTTATCTCTTGTCTTTCATATTTACTTGTCATTTACTTACATATTTGTATTGTTCATATTGTGCACATATTGAGATCACACAAAGTCGAATCTAAATTTTTATAAACAAACATAACATTAATTTAAAAAGCGGTAAACTATTCAACCCCCCTTCTAGTTTTCCACAATTGGTATCAGGAGCCACGTCAAACAAGATTTTTAAAATAAACTGTATTTTAAAACTTGAATCGATCTATGGAATCGGAAAAATATTTAGAAGGGCAATCTATGCAAAGACCACCACTATTTGAAAGTGATGGATTTATTTATTGGAAAAATAGATTCGAAACTTATGTGAAATCAAAAGATCTAGATCTTTGGCATGTTATTACCTATGGTGATTTTCCTCCTATTCAATATAATCCCGAAACTAAAAAGGATGAAACTGTATCTTTTGATAAACAAAACGATGATCTTAAAAAGAAACTTGCTAAAAATAATGAAGCTAAAATGGTGATTTATAATGCTTTACCACGTAAAGAATACGAAAGAATTTTCATGTGTAAAACCGCAAAAGAAATTTGGGATACTTTATTAATCACTCACCAAGGTAATAGTCAAGTCAAAGATAATAAAATAGATCTTCTTGTTCAACAATATGAACAATTTATGACCAGTGACAAAACTAAAAACAAAATATATAGAATTACTTAATTGATATTATGTTGTTTTTTTTAATTTATATACAGCCGATACCACACAGAATGATGCTTACTTGAAAGGTTAACCGGATTGAGAAACGTGTTCCAATTAAATTCAATGGTGCTCTATTAGATTTTCATATAAATTACTCGTTTTGTTTGAGGAAAATTTGAAGGTTAACGTAGGTGAAATGATATTTTTTCAACTGGTCAATGGTAACCTAACCTCAGATGAACCCATGTGGTTTGCTTTATAGTTATTCCAGTTAAGTGTTTTTAAAGTAAGAATGTAAGGGGTGTTAATCTTTTGTTTTTGTTAACTTACGCATTAATGTATGTATTTTAAAAAGCCTCCATGTGAATGGATTGTTTAGTTTATTAGTGTATTAGGAGGTGTTCATACTTTTTATATGGCAGGTCTTTTGTAATGTTATGTTTAAAAGTATTGATTGTGTATATTTAGTTTCTCTATTAGTCTTTTTTATTTGTTTTGTATTTGTTTTTGGTAAAGTTTAAAGACCAGCAGGGTAATACTAACGGTATGCTTTCAGTGAGGTATAAAGATTAACTGACTTACTTTGGTTCTGTTAAGTCCTGCATTGCAATTTGTTCTGTGAGTTTTAAAGGTTCAACTTATCCAAAGAATATTCAGTTCATGTTTATTTGCTTCAGGTTTGGTCATTCAGTTTGTTTGTTTTCAGTGAGGTATACAGGTTCAGTTTGAAATATTTGGTGAGACAATACAGTATGTTCATGAAACAACATTCATTTGATGTTAATATCATGTTTTTGTTATTTTTATGGTTATGATAAAAAAAGCTACAAACATTATTGTGATGGGAAGGAGATATTGTTAAATTATTTTTTTGGGAACATATATTGGTTATGCTATTGATTATTGTAAAGCATGTTGTTAAAGCCTATATTTGAATTCGTACATATACATCAATTAATGTTTCAATTGATACGGTGTTAACCTTTATTAAAACATCTCATTCTCTTATTATGCGTTTGTAATTACTTGTGTATCTAATTATTGGCTATGCTATTGATTATTTATGCTTTTAAAAATAAAAAACATACCAGGGTTATTTTGCTTGATGCGCTCCACATTCTCCACATCTTCCGCCATTTTATGCCAGTCTTTTTCCCATACGTATTCAGGCCGCGACATACTATCAGTCATGAGTAGCATGACAAAGAAAGATCATAAATAATCCCCCATTCCCCATTCACTAGCTTCCATTAGACCATCTATGTATTCCTTGTCGTCTTGCAAAAGTCCACGAGCATAACAAGCATCTCTATAGGTAGGATACACAACTTTATCAAATGTTTTCAGTTCTTTCCATTCTTTGGGACCTTTAACCTTGTTTAGCAATATACGTAAGTAAAACAACTCTCCCTAAGATGGAGGGACGTGATGAATACGTCCTAAGCTAAAACCTCTTTGTCTTTCGTCCTAAATCCTTTTATGTGTATTCCAGACAAAATACTTAGGTATCTCTGCATAAAGCAATGTAGATGCGAAAGTATTGGCTTTGTTTAGTTCCATCCATTGTACAAATTTTGTCTCGTTAACGGATGACTTTTCAAGTGTGTAATCTATGCTTTCGGTTGCGTCAAAAATCACTGATTGCTCATCTTGCAAATGAAATGGTAACCACTCAACAGGTGGTGTTCTATAATGAATATCAAAGCCATAAATCCTCCAAGCCGCTTCACAAGCTGAAAGATATCTACAATCATAGAAATCCTTAATCTCATCAACCTCTTCACCGTCTACGGCAGCGGTTACCCTATCTGGTCCCTTGTTAATATACTTGAAGAAATACTTGATGGACCCAATCTGGTTGCACCATTCAACATTTATATGTGACTGGTATCGTCTGAGCAAGCCTGGGTTGTAAGGAACTACGTAGCCGTTATGCAAATTTGTTCCGCTTTTGGTTATAGTATTTCCATCATTTCTTCTCTTATAACTCGCATAACCATTGTCATCAATTACTGTTGTTTTGTTAAATTATTTTAGGAATTTTTTGGTGCATTTGAAATTAATTTTGCAATGACAGCTTGGATTATCCGCACCGCAAGGGCCATGCATCATGTGATCCGTGACAATTTGATACAACTCAGGATCCTCGTTCTTGTTTGGTATTTCGGCTAATATGTATTGATCTATCTGTGCAGTTGTGGTTATCTTGTCTTCAGGTTCAAGCCAAAATAGTATGTGACAATAAGGGAGTCCTCTTTTTTGAAACTCGATTGTGTAAACGGCTGTAAAATGAAACACGGATGTTGTTAATCATCCTAACAGAATAATAGATAAACAATAGATTACTATAAAACAATACACAAAGATGTGTTCTAAAATTACCTCCTTTAACACGCCCAAATATATGTTGCTCCTTAAAATCCTTCATGAGGCTGTCAAGCTTCATTTTAAACACCCGTGTGATTACATTTGGCTAGTCTTTAGATTTTAGATTCCGCTCAGCAACAAAACGTGATATTTTAGGCTAATTTGGGTTACATGTAAATGTTATAAATAAGTCTGGATAACCATAAGATTTGCAAATTGTCATTGCGTCTAAATAGTTTTGCATCATATACCTAGGGCTTCCGGTAAATGATGATGACAAAACCACTTTTTAACCACGTAGTTGGACTCCTAATTCTGGATCCTCAACCAATTTAGCCAACTTTGAATACGTTTCACTTCTGAGTTCCTTTTGCTGCTTACGATTAAATGACATTCTTTTGGCCTCAATCATTGTGTATCTGTCTACCAGGAATTGCTGAAACAGCCTCCTTCCGTTGAGCATCATTGAGAATTCATTTTCCCTTTCCTAGACTCGATATGAAAACCACTCTTTCATTGTAACGCGCGTGCCTTTGTTTTTTTCATCATAATTAGTAACGCCCTCATGAAATATATCTGTACGATAACCGTCCTCCGCATATGGGAAAAATAGAGGATATTGCATTGCCAAATACGACGGGTGTAATTCACTTATTCTCTTTAGGTCGCCATCTTGTTGGAGGAGAATTATATCTCTGTTATGTTTGGTGCTGTCAAAATCTCCTACTATTAAAGCTGCCACCTCGGATGCAGTAGGTAGATTATATTGACGTCCATCTCGGTTCCTTGTCCCAATAAGCCTTAACTTTAGCCTTTGATCATTTGATGACTTTATACGCTCACCAGCCATGCGAAACTCCTTAACCAATGGATTAATTGAGTCAAGCATGTCGCGTATTTCAGTTGCAAGCTCTCTGTCTAATATTTTATCTTTTGATGTGGTACATGATTCCTTGCTGCATCACAGAGTTGTAATATTGATTAACAAACCACGAAAATAGTTATATAAAAATGGGTTTGATAATATAAGAATATATGACGGTTTTTAACTTAAATATACCTGACAGCGTTGATTCTGTTTGTAATTTCATTCTCAGTATCAAAGATATAAAGCTGTGCAAACTTTGGCGTCTTTCCGGTTTGAGGCAACAAAGAGCCTAGTCTATGGTAATTCTCACCATGAATACGATAGCAAAACGGACCACGTCCATAGTTAACAGTATCGTCTACTTTACCTCCAATTGAAGTGAAGGCAAACATAGAATTATAACGCCTTATGTTTTCTATGAATGACCCACTTTTGTCATGCTCATTTGTAATAAGGTCTTTCAACAATTTTGGTGGTTGCTTTAATTCGGTACCTAGTGTGACTTTACCTCTGCTACAACAAATTGAATATGACTCGTCTAAGGCATCAGTTGCTCTTCTAAGAGTCTCCGCATGCCATAGCAGTGCGCCACAAGATTCGCATGGAAAAGTAGGGTCTCCATGATCAATGTAATCTGATATATGACAGTTGATGTATTAGGTATCAATAGTACGGTAGTGAATAAAAACATTACCAATATAGTGTCTTTGTTTTTTTATAATATCTGGATTTCCACATGTGACAGTGTCGTTTACCTTTTGAGATACCAACAAATCCATGTTTATGAGCATTTTTTTCACCTTGACGCTCAGGGTGCGTGGATTTCCTCATTCGTAAAGATTGTCTGGTTAACTTTTTTCCTTTAAGGTTATGCATGTCAGATGCAAGTAAAAAAGAGTTTCCATGGTATAGTGTATCTTGTTTCAAAGATGTTGCACCTGCCACATGGCGTGAGTTAGTCAGAATATGTAGTACATATCATTTATATTAAACACATGAATTACCTGTTGAGATTTCGTCTTTACGCGGGCGTCCGCGAGGTCTAGGTGTAGAATGAACGGCTTGTTTGGGATTACATGTTGGATTTACGCCTAACCGTGGTCGTCCCCTTGGTCTTCTAGTTGGTTGTATTGCATCTGTTACTTGTTTTAAGTGAATGAGGAAAGATTAATGGCTTAGTTTAAATAATTAAACAAACTATTTATATAGTGCATCTAGGTGTATAACAATTGTAAAGACTTTTAGGCTTAAATTCAAGTTAAAGGGAATTTTTATATTGTTGGAAAAGTTTATCATAGTGCTGACACTTAATTGGGAACTCAGTTCATCCGAAAGCTTAATGTAGCTCATTTAGTTGCCAGTGTAATGTATTTAAGTGGCTTTCACATGCGCTAAGGAATATAGAATTATCAGAGTAAAGACAAAATACAATAAGCTAGGTTGAATAAGCTCTGCAAGTAATTCATAAATAAGCTCTTGTTTGTCTTTTCAGTTATATTTCATGTTTATTAATTTTTTATTCATTAGCATAAAACAACAACTTACCTTTTGATTCTAACACTTGTTGTCAGTTTTTTTCTTGATTGTTGACTTGTGTATGAGGTTTTCCAGCTGCTTTTTTGATATTTAGTATCTCGTTACGCATATCTGGAGATCAAAAGAGGATAAATTTATGGCATAGTCTAATTAAATTGACAAACATTGGGTGTGAGCAAGGTATGATATGTATATTTTTCTTTTTTTTCCCGGAATCAAACCTGGTGTCATTGGTTGGCTTGCTCTGCCATGCTTTCTTATTGAGAAATCAATTAAAGGTGTTATATTCGTTGGTATCATAGCGCGAATTTCATTAGCTTTTCTCTTATTTGTTGTTTTCGGTGTACCATCTGTGAATTTAAAAGAACGTATCAATATCAAAGGAGTAGGCGAAACATAAGAATCATGTATATCTTTCATCATCTCATATAATTCTTTTAGAAAACAAATACCCTACAATCAGTCTTCTACAAATCAACCATTATATATACGATATTATCTAATTGCAATTTTTTTATGTTAATATATTATCTAATAAGTGATAACTTGTTAAATTCTAGAGTTGTCATCCTATTATATGATATTATCTAATTACAAATTTTGCTAATTTTTTTAGTAAATATCTCATCTAATAAGTGATTACTTGTTAAATTCTGGAGTTGTTATCCTATTTTTTAATTAATAAGTGATTATTTGCTAAATTTTATAGTTGTCATTTAATTAATTTGAAAATATGTTGTTAAATAAATATTAGAGTAAACTGCAAAAATCATCCCTGTGGTTTGTACTTTTTGGCACTAATCATCCCTAACCGATACTATTGGCAATAATCATCCCTGAGCGCTGAAATGTTCGGCAAAAATCATCCCTCACCACGAATTATGAAGGGTAATTATGTCATTTAAAACACACAAGAATGATTTTTTGCCAAAATATGTTTAAACCGAGGGATGATTTTTGCAGTTTTACAAAAAAAAAAGTAATATTCACAATTATAATTATTTTTTACTTTTTTAATTAAATCATCACTTCATTATAATAATAGAATTTACAACAAATTAGAGGGGAGCGGAGATACTATCTAGGCCTTCACTCTTTTGCGTCAAAGGCGATATTATTATTATTATTATTATTATTATTATTATTATATTTATTTAATTCTATTATATTTAATTGTAATTTACTTATTTTATTATTATTATTATTATTATTATTATTATTATTATAAATCACTTAAGGGATTTATAAAAAATTATTAGGAAGCCGAGATATTATATAGGCCCCCACTCCTTCATGTGTGTGTTTATCTGACTAGGACTTTCGCTTTTGACACAATCTGATGGTTGATTGCATGCAGGCACAATGGTAACGTGTAAAGGAAGACAAAATCAGCCATCCTGGTTTGTGTCAAAGGCAAAAGCCCCAGTCAGATAAACACACACATCAAGGAGTGGCGGCCTAGATGATATCTCGGCTTCCTAATAATTTTTTGTAAAATAAAATAAGTAAATTACAAATAAAGTAATTTATAATAATAATAATAATAAAGAAGTGATGTTTATAAAAATAATAATAATAATAATAATTGTAACATTAGTTTTTTTAGTAAATTGCAAAAATCATCCCTGTGGTTTAAACATATGGAGGGTAATTATGTCATTTAAAACACACAAGGATGATTTTTACCGAACATTTCATCACTCGGGGATGATTAGTGCCAATAGTATCGGTTAGGGATGATTAGTGCCAAAAAGTACAAACCACAGGGATGATTTTTGCAGTTTACTCTAAATATTATTATATTTTAATTGAAAGAAATATTTCCTTTTCATTTATAATTCAAGATTTGTGAAGAAAGACGACATTTGCAAAATCCTTCTTTTGATAGTATTAACAGATATTAAGCATACATGACACCATGAAACACTATTTTGTATGTAACTAATGCATTTCTACAGCCAAAAACACAAATAGTATGATTAAAATATAGATGAATAATTTGAACACAAGAAAACTAAGTCTTAACCTATTGAAAACCAGATGTAATTCTAGAACAGAAGACTTGGCCAAGAAACATGAAATTAAGCTGATTACAACAATTATGGAAGAACATTGCCAGGAATCTAGATAATAAAATGAAGTAAGCTTTAAAACAAAAACTGAAGTCAGTATCAAATTAGTTGAAGCGTGCTCCTGTGTTGGCAAAATGCTTAATGAGGTCAGTATCAAATTATGAGTCAAATACTAACAATAATATAGTAGTATAAAATTTAAGAGTGAGATTAGTTGGTATAATTCTACTGCTCTAAACTTCCAATGTCGTACTCAGCCGTCCAGTTTGATCTGTGAGATATATAATCGATGTCTCCTTCTGAGTGTGCGTGTACAGGCTGCCATAAGTAAGTCGTGCTCCAGATCTCGTCAAAGAAAAAAATTAGAAAAGTTGTGTTTTAGGTTTTTGAGTTATAATGTTCTAGTTGATGAGTGTTTCTACTCTCCATCTCTTCGACTCCATTCAATAGACGGTTGAGCTTCATTGATTCCATATCCATTGGTCGAGGTTTCAGTTATCTGGAATCAAGTCAAACTTATATTATCCTCAAGTAAAATAAACCAATAGCATAGTTAGCAGAGCTACTTAACTAGACGTACCCTTTTTATAAGCATAGGTTCAGTACCTAGAGCATGTGCATGATCTACACAGCAAGCTTGATTATATATAACCTGATCTTCTGAAGCGTTAAGATGTTTAGATGTGAAACAAATACCATTCTCAAAATATAGGATATGAACAAATGCAATACAGAACTTGCAAGTGGGAACAAAGATAAATTGCATTATAAACTCATTAAAATTATGCTTGTTTAAAACAATACCAACTTTATGTTATAAGATTAACAGACACTTTCAATGAATAGAATTGATCCTATGACCTTACCTAATATAATAAAGCAAACCTAACCTAAAGTGTTTATTAAACTAAAACTTATACAAGGAAACAAAAAATGCTTGTATTCCATACTTAATTCTCGTCATCAGATGTATCATCATAATCTGTTGAATCATCATTTTAAAGCTATCTTTATCCTCTTCCTCAGATACGGATCTGACACTATACATGTCAGAATCATACATATCTTCTCCAGTTTCCTCAGCAATGTCTTCTAAAGTTGGAAAATCTTCTGTATCTTCATCATCATTAGCTTCCTCGTCAAATAAATTTCCAAATTCTTCTTTAGAATTAAGATATTCATTAAGTTCATCATCAGTAATTTCCTACAAATGTCACACCCCCAAATAGGGTCCCGTTCGATTTAGCGTCCGGGGGCGTAACGTTATTGAATATCTCAAGTACAAAGCATAAAGAACGACCTCTAAGGGTTCATTTTAAAAATAAACACCGTTGCATAAATTTAAAATATTAATAAGTTTTACATCGATCAAATTTAACAGATTCAAGAGTTAAATATGCGGAAGCTTAAATAAGTTCAGCAACGGTATTTAAAGACATAGATAAATTTCTGGTAAACCGGTCCGGGCAATTAGACTTCACATAAGTCAAGCAACGACATCCATGCTAAGCACCTGAGAAAAACATGCTCAAAACGTAAACATAAAGTTGGTGAGTTCATAGGTTTAGTTCAAACGTAATTAATGTGGACTACAAGATTATCAAAACGTATGTGACAGTTATAGGAGATACAACTTCACATAAAGAGGCATTTACGTTGAACTAAGCTCATGACACTAAAACTAATACTAAAAGATAGCATGTACACTGTTATATAAGGCTTTCCCTTCAGGTGTCCGACCAAAGACCACCTAACTAGTTTCGACATGACATATATCCGTTAGTTCTTGGCAAACTCGAACTAGTAAGTGCTTCTTACCCGGATAGGGAAAATTAGTCCTAATAGATCTATTTATTCACGCGTGCTCACTTAACCAGCCAGTCGGTTAAAGGTGATTAACAGTTCATGATAATTCGGGTAATAGTGGTCTAAACGCTACTTAGGCAACACGTAAACGGGGAATTTCTCACGTATAGTACTTGTGTCTAGTTTTTAAAAGCAAGCAATGTTTCTCACCCCAAGTTATAAAACATTAATTCAAAACAAGTAAAAGTGGGGCTATGAACTCACCTTGAGTTAGTGAAGTGATAGGGTAAACGTCTAGGAATATGATCGCGCGGAAACGAACAACGGTACACGAATGCAACCTAGGAGAATATAGGTTTCGTCTTAGAATCGGAATGATAAGAATAATGCGGACGATACATCAAAGTTTACTTAAAATACTTTGTTAATAAAACGTTAGTGATCGTAATGTGGTTGTTGGTATATAGTAATATTAAATATATAAAACTATATATTTATATTTACGTAATATATATTTATATTTATCGCATTGTTCGGCTCTTTACCCAATAAACCCAAATATTGATTTAAAACCTTTTAATAATGATGATTTTATATCTTTAATTTATCCATTTCCCGGCAGGTCACCCATGTTAGTGCTTCTCTCACACTAGCACGCTTAACTGTCGGTTCTTAAATTAAATACGTAGGTAGAAAAACCTGAATAGGTATTTTAATTTATTTTCATAGTTAACTATATGTTATTTATCATTTATAAATAATATGTTTTTTGGAAAAATCTTATAAAAATATATTTTCACAATTTATCCTAAGTATATAATTTTTATAAAATTTCGGCATGACCCGTTCGTGTTTACACACTTTCCAAAGTTAGACTTTAATCAAAACTCATTTTCAATATACATTTTCCAAGTTCGATCAATCAAAATCCTTTACAACTAGCCCTATATGCAAAAAGATATTAAATAAGTTCTCGGTTCATCAATAAGCTACAATAAGCTCTTGATAAGCCCAAGTAAATTAAGTCGAACCACATAAGCTCAAGAATAAGCTCGTAGTGTCGGGTTTTGGATGTGGGACGCGGCTAAAAGCCCAAGCAAACCATATTTGGGTTTATTTATTAAGCCGAATAAGTTCGCCATTTGTCCTTTCAAAATAAGCTAGATAATAAGCTAATAAATATAAGCCGAAACAAAATAAGCTAAACAAACACTTCTCCTTTCTTTTCTAGTTGGGCCGAACCAAAGATAAGCCCATTAAGCTCAATAAAATCAAAATAAGCTTTTCTAAAAGCTTATTCACATAAGCCGAATATAATAAGCTATATAGTACTATTTTTATTACACGAAAATAACCACGATCACAAAACTATGATTTCCTTATGTTTCTTGTTATATATTTCGAACCATATGCATAACCTTTTAAGGTTTATGTAGTTTTAAAATCTTTGTTTTTACAAAATAAGTTATACAACAAATGTTTATGCATCAAGATGTTTATGAAAGTACAAGTTATTAAAAGATTTGAAGACTTACAAAGATTGAAGGTTTTTAGAAGGATGAACAAGACTAAAACAACCCAAATGTTGTTTAACTAATACCCGAATGATACAAATGATCAAACCTTCAACAAATCTTTAAAAGTTTTTTTTATCAAAGATGAAAAGTTATGAGTTTATGTATGTGTGTGTGTGTGTTTTCGTGGGTAAGGAAGAACAAGAGAGCAAAATGAGACTCAAATGTTAAGTGTGTGAGATAGGAATGAAACTCATGAGATGTAAATGGTATATATGCACAATTGCTTCACACACTAAGAGTGTGTATGTGTGTGTGTGTCGTGGAATAGGACAAAGGGGGAAAGGGGACCAAAATGATCTCCCAATCATAATTTACCAAGGACATATGGTTAGTTGGAATCTTGTCTTATTGTTTTGAAATTCAAATTTGGCATCCAAAGTTTTTAAGGGTGTTTGTTTGGACGTGAGCTAGGGGAAGGGGGGACCAGAATGGTCTCCAACATTCTAGAAAACTAGTGCTTCATGTTTGATTTAATTTCCAAGTCCTCCATGCATATGCTCATATTTTAAGTAAATCACGATTCACGTAAGTAACGAAACGAATAACGGTATCACTGAAAATTATGAAATTTTAAATATTGCCTTGAAATATAAAAACGTGGCTATTGCCAAAAATACTACAACGTTAGGTGTCCCGGTTCACTCCCGGCGACGATTCTTAGATAAAAGCAGAAAAACTCCCCGGTTAAACGTAAAAGTTAAACGAAACTTTTAAAAATTCAAATTATCAAACGGAAACGGCTAAATTATTGAACGGAAATTTGCGGGGTGTCACATCCTTTCCCCGTTAAAAGAGCTTTGTCCTCAAAGCTTACGATGTAGCATCTGC
The DNA here is from genome assembly GCA_026074375.1 of Tanacetum coccineum. Lineage (NCBI taxonomy): Eukaryota > Viridiplantae > Streptophyta > Magnoliopsida > Asterales > Asteraceae > Tanacetum > Tanacetum coccineum. The sequence continues at coordinate 49,762 of BQNB010000749.1, forward strand.
CACGGGTGCAGAAATTGGGAAAAGATGAGGGTACTTCTTTTGCATTTGATCTTCACGCTCCCAGGTGAACTCAGGACCTCTCATTGAGTTCCAGCGTACCTTGACAATCGAAATACGGCTCTGCTTCAGACGTTTGACCTCACGGTCCATGATCTCGACAGGTTCTTCGATGAAGTGGAGTTTGTCATCGATTTGGATTTCATCCAACGGTATAGCAAGAGGTTCGTCTGCTAAGCATTTCTTTAAATTCGAGACATGAAACGTACTATGAACTCTGCTCAACTGCTCTAGGAGTTCAAGTCGGTAGGCAACGGTTCCTACTTTGTCAATTATCTTAAAAGGTCCAATATAGCGTTGGTTCTGCTTTCCGCGTTTGCCAAAACGTATCACCCCTTTCCATGGCGACAATTTTAGCATGACCTTATCCCCCACTTGAAACTCGAGGGGTTTCCGTCTTACGTTGGCATAACTCTTTTGACGATCACGGGCGGCTTGGATACGGCTCTTGATTTTAACGATCTTCTTTGTCGTCTCATGGATAATCTCTGGGCCAGTGAGCTGACTATCTCCAACTTCATCCCATCAGATAGGTGATCGACACTTGCGCCCATACAACGCCTCAAATGGAGCAGCCTTAATGCTGGTATGGTAACTGTTGTTATACGAAAATTTCACAAACGGTAAGTGTCTGTCCCAACCTTTTCCAAAGTCAAGTACACATGCACGTAACATGTCCTCTAATGTCTGAATGGTTCTCTCACTCTGACCATCGGTCTGTGGATGGTGTGTTGTACTCATATCTAATTGAGTACCTAACACTTTATTTAGAGACTTCCAAAAATGTGAGGTAAATCTCCCATCACGATCAGAGATGATCGAAACTAGCACTTCATGCCTTGAGACTACTTCCTTCAAGTATTGTCTCGTTAACTTCTCTAACGTGTCATCCTATCTCATAAGCAAGAAATGAGCATACTTAGTGAGACGATCAATGATTACCTAAATCGTGTCTTGACCGGTTGCCATCTTTAGCAATTTAGTCACAAAGTCCATTGTTATGTTCTCCTATTTCCATTTTAGGATTTTTGGTTGAACCAATAAACCGGACGGCTTCTGACATTCTACCTTAACCTTGGCAGACGTTAAACACTTGCTGACATAGGTGGCAATTTCTGCTTTCATGTTGGGCCACTAATACAGCTTCTTTAGGTCTTGGTACATCTTATCCAATCCAGGATGGATGTAATACTTTGACTTATGAGACTCATGCATAATCAAAGCTCTCAGGTCACCAAAACACGGAATCCAACTTCGATTATTCAAACATAACATTCCGTCAGCACAAGGTTCTAGCTTGTTAATCATGCCATGCAAATCTTCGTTGATGAAGTTCTCTTCTTTTCTGGCTTCCGATTGAGCACTCAAAATCTGCTTAGGAAGATTTAACCCAATAGTCATAACTAAGGCCCGAACTCGTAGCGGCTTGCTTCTTTCCTTTCGACTTAGGGCATCAGCCACCACGTTCGCCTTTCCTGGGTGATATCGAATCTCACAGTCTTAGTCGCTCAACAACTCCAACCATCGTCGTTGTCTCATATTCAACTCCTTCTGATCGAGAATGTGTTGCAAACTCTTGTGATTAGTGAATACGACGCACTTTGTACCATACAGATAGTGTCTCCAAATCTTCAAAGAAAACACTATTGCACCAAGCTCTAGGTCGTATGTAGTATAGTTCTTCTCGTGAACCTTGAGTTGGCGGGATGCGTAAGCTATGACCTTCTCCTTTTGCATCAAAACCGCGCCCAACCCTTTATGCGAAGCATCGCAGTATACCACGAAGTTCTCACTTCCCTCAGGTAAAGCCAAAATCGACGCACTACATAATTTTTGTTTCAACAGCTAAAACGCAGCCTCTGCCTTTTCTCCCCCATCAAACTTCATGCTTTTCTGAGTCAACTTCGTCATAGGCCTAGCAATTTTTGAGAAATCTTTGATAAATCGTCGATAGTAACCGACCAAACCTAAAAATTGACGAATCTCGGTTGGTGTCTTGGGTGACGCCCAATCCTTGATAGACTCAATCTTAGTGGGATCAACGTGAATGCCTTTACTATCAATCACGTGACCGGGAAATTATACCTTTGACAGCCAAAACTCACACTTTGAAAACTTGGCGCACAACTCCTCCTTCCTAAGTAACCTCAATATTAACTTAAGGTGCCCTTCATGCTCCTTTCTGCTCTTGGAGTAAATCAAAATATCGTCGATGAATACAATCACGAATCTATCCAGATATGGTTTGCACACCCGATTCATCAAATCCATGAATACTGCCGGTGCGTTAGTCAACCCAAACAGCATTACTTGGAACTCGTAGTGACCATAACGAGTCCTAAATGCAGTCTTTGGAATGTCTTCCTCATGAACTCTGAGTTGGTGATAACCAGATCTCAGGTAGATCTTAGAGTAGACTCTTGACCCTTGGAGTTGATCAAACAAGTCGTCGATTCTCGGTAGTGGGTATCGGTTCTTCACAATAAGTTTGTTTAGTTTACGGTAGTCGATACACATCCAAAAAGATCCATCTTTCTTTTTGACAAACAAAACCGGAGCTCCCCAGGGTGAGGAACTGAGTCTTATAAATCCTCTATCAAAAAGTTCTTGCAACTGAGTGGATAACTCTTGCATTTTGGCTGGTGCTAATTGGTACGGGGCTCGTACTACACGTGCAACACCAGGGACTAAGTCAATTTGAAATTCAACTTGTCGAGCAGGTGGTAGTCCAGGCAAGTCTTCTGGAAAGACTTCCAGAAATTCTTGTACAATCGGCACGTCCTCAAGTCGCTTCTCCTCTAACTTGTCCCCAGTCTTCTTGGATGTAACTTACGCTAGATACTCTTGACATCCCTTCCGTATATACTTCTAGGTCTTCGTACACGATATGATGTTCAGCTTCGACTTACTTCTGCCGTCATAATCATCACCTTGTATTATCAACACTTCATCTCCATAAGGGATACGGACGACCTTCTCGTCACAAATGATCAACACATGGTATTTCGCCAACCAATCCATACCGATGATGACATCGAAACTACCAAGTTCTACGGGCATTAGATCTATGTCGAACGGATGACCTAATAATCCTAATGTACAACCTCTAAGGACAACATTTGTTTCTGAAATTCTTCCATCGGCAAGTTCTATGGCATAACTAGTGTCTAAAGTGGATGGTGCAACATCAAGCAAAACACTACAGGTAGACGACACAAAACTCCTATCGGCACCCGAGTGGGATAACATAGAAGCATAACAGTTATTGAGAAGGAACGTACCCGTGATGACATTGGAATTAGGGTTTGATCCTCTTCCTCCAATGGCATAAGACCTTGCCGTAGCTTCGTTATCACCAGTCTGGTTTTCAGTCTTGTTCCCATTCTTGTTTCTAGTCTTGTTTCCACGGTTTTGATTTCTCAACTTAAGACAATCTTTCCTAAAATGTCCTGGCCTTCCACACTCATAACAAACAATACCCGGCTGATTCCCAACTGGGGCTCTCTGGATGTTTGGAGTAACTATAGCCGTACATTCCCTAGTTATATGACCGACTCTCTTACAGTTTCCACATATCACAGTACACGGTCCTGCATGGTGCAACTTGCACTTGTTGCAGTAGGGAAGAGATCCAACATACACCTTTTTCTCACTGTTCCAGTTGTGTAAGCTCTTGCCACATTCTAGCCTCCAACATTTTGCTGCTTGAAAACTGGTTGCTGTCCACGAGTATCTCTCGGGTTGTTATCTAACCTTCTCTTGTTTTCAGCACTTCTAGCATATCCCTTCAGCTTTTAATCCATTAAGTTATTGGCAATACGAATTGCATCTTGAAGTTTAGTGGGTTCAACAGTGATTACATTCCCCTGACTATTGTCAGGCAAACCTCTAACAAATCTCTCAACTTTTTCCTCTTCACTTGGGACCATTCTGGTACACAACAATACCAATTCCTGAAATCTTCTGGTATAAGCAGTCAAGTTATTTCCTTTCACAGCCAAGTTCCACAACTCGGTCTCCATCTTTTGAACCTTGTTTCTTGGACAGTACACTTCTGTCATCAACTTCATAAGCTCTGCCCAACTCATGGCATAGGCGGCCTCAATCCCAATTGTTCTCTTATGAGAGTTCCACCAAGTCAATGCACTGTTCAGAAGCGTGCACGTAGCATACTTCACTTGGTACTTCTCTGGACAGTTGCTAATGTGGAACACCGTTTCCATCTTCTCGAACCAACGAGTTAACCCAACAACTCCTTCCGTCCCAGTAAAGCTAAGGGGCTGGAAATTCAGGAAGTCTTGATATGTGCACTCTCGAGCAGGCATAAATCCTCCGAAGTTATAGCCATTTCCTCTTCCGTTTCCATTACCATTTCCATTTCCTCCATTTCCATTTCCTCAATTTCCACTTATTTCTTCCTGTTCACCCCTGTCTCTCATAAGGGGTTCAAGGTTCCTGGCAGCGTTATGAGCTCCCAACGCTCCTGCCATTTGGCAATTAATTTGTTCGTTAATCCCTTCATGTGTCCTTGATTCTCCAGATCATGTGTTAGGCATTGTCCTACATCATAACAATACAAAACACGATGAAATTTCATGGTGATACGAGGTTGTTAATGGAGTTCGAATAAAATAACAAGTATTATTACACGGAAATACAAAATCATAATAACTTCATGATAATGCCACGATTTAGTAATAATGCAATATGCAATAAGCAAAAGAAAATATATCATTAAGTTAAGAATATCGAACATAGAATGGTAACATTAGATTTCATATCATCAATACTAATGGTTACAACACGGTTCCAAAATATAGGATTTACAAATCCCTAATAACTAGCTACTACTAGGTGCTATAGGTCAACACTAGGATACTCAAGAAATAATCTAGGAACGGTAACCCAAATGCCTCATCGCACAAGCCTCTATGCCTCAGCAATCCTCCTATCGAATTATAATTCTGAAACGTCCTAAACCAGTCTCTCTCCCTCTGAACACGCATACTCCCCTATGATAAGGACGGGAACTCTCTGACTCGCAACATCCATCATGTCTCTAAGTCTCATATTATCCCACTCCAGCTTTCTGATCCTCTCTAACATATTAGCACTCTACTATCCTGTCGCTACGATCCTGTATCCCTGATCCCTCTGGATACTCTCAATAACCTGAATACGACGAACCGGAATCTCCTCCGTATGATTATGAAACCTTTGAACCAAATCTCCCAATGTCTCATACGTGACCCCTACAGCTCCTTCCTGAGCAGGCTCAGGGATATCATCAGCTACCACTGGGTGAGTAACTCTATCAACTCTAACCTCAACCGAGCCTCTCACACTTGCCTCAATCTCCTCTTAATCAATAGCCTCAACTACATCCCTCGCATCAATCCCTCTAACTCTAAGAGCATCTACATAAATGATACACTGGTCGATATCAATCCCATCACTCCTCACAACATCAACATCTATCTATAAATTAGTCCCTCTATACCTAGATGGCTCAAAACCCTCCGCCGAACTATCCTCTAAATCCGACGCTGACTTAGGACTCCTAATGATGGTAAAAGATCATCACGTACATAAGAAAATGCTCCAAGGGTAGGTGAAGATAACGGTACAAATGCAGCAGGGGATCTACTCCTCTTGTGAGAAGGACTCGCAGAAGAAGAATCATAAGATTGTCTATTGAAAATAGCAGTAGATGAACGAGGAATACTCGGTACTAATGAACATAAATGATAACTAGGTCTCATACCCGATGATGACGATGGTAATAAATGATTAGAAGATGAACGACTAGATGCAAAATCAGATAAAGCATTCGTAGAAGAGTATGAAGAAGTCTCTGATGATGAACTCGATGATGAATCCATCGAAGAATCATCCAAAGAAAAATGATCTGAAGAAGATTTGATTATTGTTTCCGTAGTCATGCTGAATTCTACAACAAGAGGATGATATGGGTAACGTCCCAACCCTCTTTCTTCGCTAGGTCATCATATGTACCGACCCATTAAGATGGTAGCTGGTACGTCGACCATGAGGTATAGGATGTCCGGGGGGATACAAGATCATGACTCGACGTCGAATTATGTGATCCCATATGCAACAGGTGAACTCTGAGTAGAAAGGGTAGTTCTTAGTTAATTGGTGTTACCATGGTAGGTTGATGGTGGTATTCAGATATATACGGCTGAAGAATCATCGTATCCGATGAAAGAAATGTAAGGTAGTGGTTGTGGTGGGTATATGATCTGATGATAGATCCTCAGATGGATCAAACTCTGTATCAGATGTGGGTGAATAATCAAGTGATGCGGGTGTATAATCAGGTGATGGTGGTATAGTAGGTGAAATAATAGGTATTAGTGCGGTCTTTCAATATGGGTAGTAGGTGGATCACTAAAGGTGTAGTTTCTCAGGAATAGTGTTAGGGATAGTACTAAACAAGATAACTCGTCCAGTAGATGTCCCCACACTCTCCTTCGACGAATCTAATGAAACTAAGATAATAGAGATAGCCATGACCTGCACAAGCAAAAGTTATAAAAATATCCTTTATACCAACCACGCATGATGCGGGAAAAGAATGATCAAATGGGTAAATGAACGAATGAATGAATGAATAAACCATCGAATGCAGTACTGCGAAAAGAATGCAATATAATTATAGTAGTATTAGTTATACTTAGTATTTAATTACATAGTACATATACATATTACGTATATGTAAAATCACGTAAAGCACATATAATCACGTAGGATTACATACTGGTTATAGACCAGACCTAGTTTATACTACCTGGTTCTCTATAACATTGGCTCTTGATACCAATCTGTCACACCCCCAAATAGGGTCCCGTCCGATTTAGCATCCGGGGGCGTGACGTTATTCAATATCTCAAGTACAAAGCAAAAAAGAACGACCTCTAAGGGTACGTTTTAAAAATAAACACCATTGCATAAATTTAAAATATTAATAAGTTTTACATCGATCAAATTTAACAGATTCAAGAGTTAAATGTGCGGAAGCTTAAATAAGTTCAGCAACGGTATTTAAAGACATAGATACATTTTTGGTAAACCGGTCCGGGCAATTAGACTTCACATAAGTCAAGCAACGACATCCATGCTAAGCACCTGAGAAAAACATGCTCAAAACGTCAACATAAAGTTGGTGAATTCATAGGTTTAGTTCAAACGTAATTAATGTGGACCACAAGATTATCAAAACGTATGTGACAGTTATAGGAGATACAACTTCACATAAAGAGGCATTTACGTTGCACTAAGCTCATGACACTGAAGCTAATACTGAAAGATAGCATGTACACTGCTATATAAGGCTTGCCCTTCAGGTGTCCGACCAAAGACCACCTAACTAGTTTCGACATGACATATATCCGTTAGTTCTTGGCAAACTCGAACTAGTAAGTGCTTCTTACCCGGATAGGGATAATTAGTCCCAATAGATCTATTTATTCACTCGCGCTCACTTAACCAGCCAGTCGGTTAAAGGTGATTAACAGTTCATGATAAGTCGGGCAATAGTGGTCTAAACGCTACTTAGGCAACACGTAAACGAGGAATTTCTCACGTATAGTACTTGTGTCCAGTTTTAAAAGCAAGCAATGTTTCTCACCCCAAGTTATAAAATAATTATTCAAAACAATTAAAAGTGGGGCTATGAACTCACCTTGATTGGTGAATCGAAGAAGAATAATCTAGAATAAAATCACACGATAACGAACGACGGTTCGTAAAGACAACCTATGAAACGAATGTTTGGTTTAATATCGGAGTAGCATAGAATTGCGGATAATGCATAAGAATTTACTAGTGTACTTTTGTTAATATATTTTCAAAAATTTATGTTTGTGATCGTATAGTAATTGAAATGTTTTCGTAAGTAAAACGAATAATAATAATATGTATATTGATATTACATACACATATATGTCTAAGTAAAATATATTATATATATATATATTATTATTATTATTATATATATATATATATATATATATATATATATATATATATATATATATATATATATATATATATATATATATATATATATAGAGAGAGAGAGAGAGAGAGAGAGAGAGAGAGAGAGAGAGAGTTAGGATCAAATGAGAAGTTTTCTTAAAATAAGAAGGATAAGAAGTAACTATAACCGCATATCCGAGATGCATCGACTTAAATTAGATGCATCTCTATAATCTTAGATGCATTATAATGCATCATAATGTGTTTTCTAGCTTTTAATTAGATGCATATACGTATTTTAGATGCATTTCATGATTTCTCTTATTTTTTGGTCCTCTACATGTGCCAAAATCATGAAAATCAATTTGCACCATCTACACATCAAATTAACTTTCGAAACTCTATATGGTGCATCTAGATGAATAGAAATGCATCTAATGAAAGTCGTTGCATCTCAAATGTGTGGTTTTAGTCACTTCTCACCACTTCTTATTTTAATTTACTTCTCACTGGATCCCTACTTTATATATATATATATATATATATTGTTCGGCACTTTATTAAATTCCCGTGTATCTAGTTTTATCATGTGCGTTTTCTAGTATTTACTAAGTATAATAATTTAAAAATTTTTTGGCATGACCCGTTCGTGTTTACACGTTTTCCAAAGTCGTAGAATTCAATAAAACCATTTTCAAATCACTTTTGATCCACTTTTCATAATTACAAACTATACATCATCAAATCTCTTTTTATAATTTATCAAAAGATCATTCGGACGGCCCAATAAGCTAAATCTTATTATTCGTAATGTCCAACGTTCAAAATAAGTTAAACGTATAGCGTCTAAGTCGTACACTATTATTAAATAAAAATTTCGGCATGACCGTTCATGTTTACACGTTTTCTAAAGTCGTAGACTTTAATAAAAATCACTTTCAATTTACATTTCCCAAGTTCGATCAATCAAAATCCTTTACAACTAACCCTATACGCAAAAAGGTATTAAATAAGTTCTCGGTTCATCAATAAGCTACAATAAGCTCTTGATAAGCCCAAGTAAATTAAGCCGAACCACATAAGCTCAAGAATAAGCTCGTGGTGTCGGGCTTTGGATGTGGGACGCGGCTAAAAGCCCAAGCAAACCATATTCGGGCTTATTTATTAAGCCGAATAAGTTCGCCATTTGTCCTTTCAAAATAAGCTAGAAAATAAGCTAATATATATAAGCCGAAACAAAATAAGCTAAACAAACACTTCTCCTTTCTTTTCTAGTTGGGCCGAACCAAACATAAGCCCATTAAGCTCAAAAAATCAAAATAACCTTTCCCATAAGCTTATTATATAAGCCGAATACAAATAAGCTATAAAGTATCATTTTTATTATACAAAAATAACCACGATCACAAAACTATACTTTCCTTATATTTCTTTCATTATTTTCGAACCATATGCATAACCTTTTAAGGTTTATGTAGTTTTAAAATCTTTGTTTTTACAAAATAAGTTGTACAACAAATGTTTATGCATCAAGCTGTTTATGAAAGTACAAGTTATTAAAAGATTTGAAGACTTACAAAGATTGAAGGTTTTTAGAAGGATGAACAAGACTAAAACAACTCAAATGTTGCTTAACTAATACCCGAATGATACAAATGATCAAACCTTCAACAAATCTTTAAAAGTTTTTGATCAAAGATGAAAAATTATGAGTTTATGAGACTCAAATGTTAAGTGTGTGAGATAGGAATGAAACTTACGAGATGTAAATGGTATATATGCACAATTTCTTCACACACTAAGAGTGTGTATGTGTGTGTGTGCCGTGGGATAGGACAAAAGGGGAGAATGGACCAAAATGATCTACCAATCATAATTTACCAAGGACATATGGTTAGTTGGAATCTTATCTTATTGTTTTGAAATTCAAATTTGGCATCCAAGGTTTTTAAGGGTGTTTGTTTGGACGTGAGCTAAGGGAAGGGGGGACCAAAATGGTCTCCAACATTCTAGGAAACTAGTGCTTTATGTTTAATTTAATTTCCAAGTCCTCCTTGCATATGCTCATATTTTAAGTAAATCACGATTCACGTAAGTAACGAAACGAATAACGGTATCACCGAAAATTATGAAATTTTAAATATTGCCTTGAAATATAAAAACGTGGCTATTGCCAAAATACTACAACGTTAGGTGTCCCGGTTCACTCCTGGCGATTTCCCCCTAACGGAAACACAGTAAAAAGTAGGGCTACGAGAACTCACCTCAAGCAAGTCTTTAGCAACCAAATCTCAATCACACAAGCAAATGCAACGACGCCCGCACACGACCTAGTCCAGTTAATGTCCTAATTTAATCATCCAATTCCAAAACAATCTTCACTTTAATGCATAGAGTTTAGACGCGTTGTACAATTACCCAAAACAATTCAGTGGTGTGATGGTTGACGACATATTTTCACAATCATATCAATCTTATTACTCGATAATACATACTTATACTATTTAGAGAAAATAGATAAGTAATATAGATAAATATTTATAATTAATAATTATAAATATATATCGACTAGTCCATTCGGTAACCTTAGTTACTTCAAAATAAATCATAATACGGTTGAAAATGAAACGTTTACTCATAATAAACACATTAGAGAAGTTTCGAGAAAAATTATATTTTTTGTCTTTTAGTGAATTTATTAAATAAATAAAATAATTAAATAATATTTTATTATTTAAAAATCAAAAATCATGTTTTTAGGAAAATTTCTAAGTATAAACTTTTTACGAAATTTTGACATGACCCGTACGCTTATACAACGTTTTCCAAGGTTTCAAACCTTATTTTCAACACTTTTTATAAATTCGACACTTTTCGACAAAATTTCGAAATCTCAATCTTTAACGTTTACTAAAACGTTTTCCCAAAATATCGTTTAATATCACTTCATAAGTATATTTTCACTTTCAAAAGTCCGACAAAGCTCTCACAACGACTAAATATCGCTTATTGGGCCTTAAGGCCCAACAAGGGTCCATTAGGATATTTATAAGTCCAACATACGATCCAAGTCCAAAACCAAGGTCAATTTACATATATAAGTATATACTTATATGTAGAAAATAATCCGGACCACAATAAGCCCTCCCATTAAGCCGCGGCTTAAATAGACTTATTGGGCCGTGAGTCCAATAGCTCAAAAATACGTATATTAAGCTTGAAAATAAGCTAATAAGCTACATATCGCATTTGGTTACTACCATAAGCCTCAAAAATAGTCCACAACATACGCCATAACACAAAAATAATCAAAATCACTTTCCTAGTGATTTTGGGAAGTGGTTCGTGGGATATAAGCCCAAAATAAGCCAAGAAATAGCTTAAAAATAAGCCAGAATAAGCTATACAAGCTACTATAAAAAATAAGCATTCTAGCATCATGTATTATTCAACCATCACGACCACGACATCAAAACTACAAAAATCCCTCTTTTCCTTTTTATTCTACACGAACCAAACGTACCCTCTTTCTTTCGTTTCGTTTCCAAAAATCGATTTTCACAACGATCAACTTGTACAACTAACATCTATGCATCAAAATAAACCCAAAAGGACAAACGAAATTTAAATTTGAAAACTTACAAGAAAATCTTCAAAAATGTATATTTCGACACGAACCGGACAACCCAAACGTTGTTTAAATGAACACCCAAACACTCGTATCAACCCGGAATATCACGTTCTCGATCAAAGTTGAAATTTTTATGGTGGATTGTTGTTGGTGAGGGGCGGACGAACACAAGCACACACCAAAGTGTGTGTGTTTTTTTGAAATGAAAATGATAAGGATTATGGACAAGAAAGCATATTATGTACCACTTTAGACAAGTTAGCTAAAATTAAGCCTCCATGTCTCCCTTCTCCTTCTTAAAACCGGATAAGGCATCCTAGGGGATGTCGGGTTCTTCTTTCCGTGTCGGGATCACTTAAAAGCTCGTAAAACTCAACCGTAAAATTTACCCCAAAGTTAATTAGCATTTTTATTCACCTTAAAAATACTTTTCCATTAACCTAGAGTATTCACACGGCATATTTTCACTTTAAACCCTTTCAAAACTCATTTGGACATTAACGGACGTGTCAGACTAGTTTTTCGGCATTTCTTAAAATTCACGGGTCGAACCACCCGGAATACAAATAACACAATAATACCTTCCAAAAGGGATTATTAATCACAATAAACCACAATTTATCACATATCTCATAAAATCATCACCGTCAACACGGTACCAAATTTGAATAAACTGACAAAAGTCAAATAGTCAAAGGACTATAAATGAAATATTCAGAACACAAAAAGGGCAAAGGTTACATTCTACCCTCCTAAAAGAATTTCGTCCCCGAAATTCAACTACTAACATCACTAAACAAATGCGGGTACTTCAATTTCATCTGATCTTCACGTTCCCACGTAAATTCAGGGCCACGTTTCGAATTCCATCGAACCTTGATGATGGCAATCCTACTACGCTTTAACTTCTTAAACTCTCTTTCCAAAATTTCCACAGGCTCTTCCACAAAATTCAACTTAGCATCAACTCGAATCTCATCCAAAGGCACTTGCAGTGTTGGATCAGCCAAACACTTCTTAAGGTTCGACACTTGGAACATGTCATGAACACCATTCAATTCCTCAGGCAAATCTAACCGATAGGCCACAGGGCCTACTTTCTCAACAATCTCAAACGGTCCAACAAACCTAGGTGCTAACTTCCCTTTCTTCCCAAAGCGTACCATACCTTTCCAAGGCGACACTTTGAGCAAGACATAGTCACCTACACTAAACTCTAGAGGCTTCCTCCTCTTATCAGCATAACTTTTCTGACGATCATGCACAGCCTTAAGTCTATCCTTAATCTGCGAGATCTTCTCAGTAGTATCTTGCACTAACTCAGGTCCTATCAACTGACCTTCTCCCACCTCAGCCCACATAATTGGCGAACGACACTTTCTACCATACAATGCCTCAAACGAAGCACATCTCACACTAGAATGATAACTATTGTTATACGAAAATTCAACCAACGGAAGATGAACATCCCAACTTCCCCTGAAGTCTAGGACGCATGCTCTAAGCATGTATTCCAAAGTCTGAATAGTATGCTCACTCTGACCATCGGTCTGAGGGTGATAAGCCGTACTCATGTCTAAACGAGTCCTTAATGCCTCTTGCATTGACTGCCAAAACCTCGATGTGAAACGACTATCACGATCCAATATAATCGAGATCGGCACACCATGTCTAGCAACTATCTCATTCAAATACAGTCTAGCCAATCTTTCCATCTTATAATCCTCACGCATAGGTAGAAATCGAGCAAACTTAGTCAATCTGTCTAAAATGATCTAGATTGTATCATACCTACTACTAGTCCTAGGCAACTTAGTCACAAAATCCATAGCTATCCCTTCCCATTTCCATACGGGAATCTCAGGTTGTTGGAGCAAGCCAGATGGCCTTTGATGCTCAGCCTTAACCTTTAAATAAGCAGACACCTACTAACATACTCAGCTATATCCTTTTTCATTCCAGGCCACCAATACCTATCTCTCAAATCATAATACATCTTGTCAGCTCCTGGGTGTGTATAGTACTTCGACTTATGGGCTTCATCCGTTATCAGGGTTCTCACCTCACCCTTCAAAGGTACCCATATTCGATCCAGGTAGTACAAAGTTCTATCACTTCTCTGTTCTATCATCTCATCCAAACCTTTCTGCAATCATGCAAACTCATCCACAGCCTCCTTCTGAGCCGCCAACAACTTGGACTTCTCTTCAATACTCAACTTTTCTTGTTCTTCTGCTTGCATTTGTTGAGCTATTTGATAATCAGCATCTATCATTGCTTGTACATTATCCCATGAAACAATGTTAGCTTCTTCTTCTTTTTTAGGTTTCTCTCTTGCAAGTCTTATTTTCTCATCAAATTTAGCTTGTAACTTTGAAGCAATTTCTTCATCAAGCCTGATTAGTTCTTTCTTCTTCATAGGCTTCTTAGGTTCTACCATTTTGACTTTACCCTTGTCCCGAACCTTGACCTGTGATGGTTGTTGTGAAGAAACTGTTGTTGTTGTTGTAGATTCCACTGGCTCTTTGAAGACAATTCCTTTCACCTTGGGCTTTGCTGTTTTTAATTCTTCAAGTGCTTGAGCCAAAGTAATTTCTTCAGGAGTTATTGGAACAGTTGTTGTAGTTGTAGCAGCACTAACTGGAATTGTACTGCCAGCTTTAACAACAACTTCACTTTCAATAACCACCTCATCACCAACTAAGTCATGTACTCCAAACATATATGTATCAGCATCAAAATGAGTACTAACTAAGTTAATTTCTACATCAGCGTCAATATCAGATATCCTCCCCTGTTTGGATGCATCCTCCTCACCCAAACCTTCTTCATCAGAGAATTCCACTCTTCTAGATAAACCAACCTTGTATAATCTTTTAAGCCCATGAGTTCTTGACCCTCCTTTCTTCTCTAGTCTCTTGACCCTCCTTTTCAAACTTGTAATCTCCTAAGCTTGAGAGGTCTTAGTTTTCTCTAGATCAATAACTCTATTTTTCAAGTTGGTACATAATTCCATCAATTTCTTTAGTTTCATACTATCCTCATCACTTCGAGGTGTGTTAACTCCTGCGAGCAGTGAATCATTAGAAGTTTTAGATACATTCTCAAACCCAGTTTGAGCAATTAGTATCCCATGTTTCTTGACGCTTGAGACATACCTGAACTAGTTATAAGGAAAACTTGGTTCATTTAGTGTTGCCTTAGATTTGATATTATTGATGTTACCCCATATTCAGGCTATGCATCTAAAGCTAGTAGCAGTAGTTGGCAAGCCCTTTCCAACACATGTCATCATCTCTTAATAGACAGCCTCATCTACTAACATTGTATACGAGGACCACTAGGATGAGGTACCTCTAGTGTCCTTTCTCTTTAAGCTTCTTAGGTTTTGTTTTCTTTTGAGGTATGATGATTATTGATGGTTGAATAAGGTGTATGTGTGTGATGATGGATCAGTAGGATTTGCTGAACCTATCACCATTTCTTCTTGAGGCTTGTACCAAATCATTGTTGGAATATAGGGGTGTTTCTCTTTCAGCAAAGCTGTTCTCTACCCATTCATGTTACTAAAATCTTCTTAGTGTGAGAGGGTGTAGTTGTAACAAAATCTTTTATGATTTGACATTTACCTTCCAGTGTTTCTCCAAAAACACGTGTACAATCTTGGATACATCAGAATTTACCAGATACATTCTCTAAATTCTTCACCATACTTTTAAATATATTTAACTTTGAAAGTTAAATTTGGTTTATAGCTAATAGATATTATGCAGAAGAAGCCATTCTCGTGCTACTAATTTAATCCAGCAGTAGTTTAGCACTTAGGCATTGAAAATTGTATGAATATAGATTTCCTTTGAGGAGAAACAGACTTGTCTTATAGAATGTAAGCTTCTGTGAAAGTTTTTCATACCCTATCCTTGTAAGTTCTTCAAAAATGGTAGCATTTTGCAAGCAATCCATACCTTCCTCATCATTCAGTTGAAGGTCACGTCTAACAGATGCTTCAGTAACGATTATTTCTGCCATCACTAGGGCTTGTAACTATACTTCCCCATTGACATTTTTCACATTGACAGTAGCCCAGAATTGTTCAATGCACAAAGTATAGATAGTAGGATTGATCGTTAGTGCATATCTTATAGGGTTTGCATTTAGAAAATCCACTATCTGCTCAAACCCTTCACTTTCAGCGGGTTTAGACAAAAACGCGACCAAATTGTGAGTATCAGCAAACTGTAGGGTCGTCATTGTGTTGGGTTTTGATGGACGAATGTGAATTGGTTAGGTGTTTTGTGATTGGTGAGTATAATGATTGAATGAAATTGGTTTAATGAGTGAATGAATCACATTAATCGATTAGTATTTATGAAATACCCCTCAACAGCATTAACGTTCACAACAGTTTGTAGTTATGCCTAGCAACATTAACTTTCAACATTAGTAGTAAGTTTATGCCTAGCGGCATTACTTTCACACAGCAGTAGACGTTATGCCTCAGAACATTAAACTTTCAACATTCCAGTATAATTTTGCCTTGCATCATTATCTGATGCCCCCCCTCCCCCCCCCCCCCCCCCCCCCCCCCCCCCCCACCCCCCGCGCACAGCATTAACTCCAATTGTGTCACTCTAAGTGTGTGTGTGTTTAATATATTCAAATATCTTTCTGTTTATCAACTCACAACTTCTCTAATTCTTTTTCTCACCAATATCACTCTAATCTATTTTTTATTTCACCATAGCTCTCCTTTCTGTTTTTAATCTCACAAATTCTTTTTTTAGTTCTTTTACTCACAAATCACTCTTTTTGTTTTTACACATCTCTCTTTCTATTTTTATTCTCCACTAAAACTCTCTCAATTCTTTTTTCATTAAGCTTTTATCCTCCATCGCCGTCTAGACAAAAAATCCATGTGCATTCTCGTTATGGTAAAACGGCTCCGCGCGCACTTATTGAAAACTTTCTGTTTTGGGATCCATACAAGGGGTGTGTGTTGCTTTCCCTTTGACAAACAACACAAGTTTGATTACTTTCAAAAGTTTGAAGTTAAACCTCTTACAAAGAGTACCTTTAACCAGTTTATTCATAGTTTTGAAATTTATGTGTCCAAGCCTCCTATGCCAAAGTTCAAATTCATCAGATGTGGCTTTTGCAAAGAGACAAGTTAGACCTCCTTTAGGAACAATATTCTTTAAATCAACACTATACATATTGTTCTTTCTAGGAACTTTAAGTAAAACATGACTTTTATCAGTTAACTTAAAGTTTGGAGATAAAACAATACATTCAGTGTCATTAAAGAGAACACTATTCTTTTTGTCACATATTTGTGAGACACTAAAGAGGTTAAACTTTAACTCTTTTACAAAATACACATTCTCAAAATCTAAATTACCAGTTTTGATTGTACCTCTGCTTGTGATTTTCCCTCCTTCGGGGTTACCTCCAAAGAAAACATATCCTCCATCAATCTCTTCATAGTTTGTAAGATAGGACATGTTCCCTGTCATGTGCCTTGAGCATCTATTATCAATCACTCATTTATCCTGTAAATCCATTTATGGATTGCCTTGCACATTAGTTAAGAAAAACAGTTTTTTTGGGGACCCAAGCCATCACTGACTTGGATCTGCCTTATGCATCAACATAATCAAACTTTTTGTTAGGTTTATGGAAAAGTGTCAATTATGTGGTTTTATATTGGCGCTCGCGGCCCGGCTCTCCGCCTGACTTTCTTTTGTTTAGTTTAATATAGCTTGTTACATAAGGTTTTATTATGCTTTAAGTAGAAAATGCATACTCCCTCTCTCACTTCTGCGTCCTTTAGGGACTAGTATTGATAAGTTAGAAAATAAGGAAGGGAAGCCTCCCTCCCATTGCCTAAAATAGCCCTCTAATCTTCATTGGAGGGTGATGCTCTTGTAACCAACTCTCATTTTTCCTTCCTAAATAATATTTGAATTTTCCCTTCACTTGCTCTCATTCTCTCAAGCTTTCATGTTGATATGATTGATTCAAGATTCATGTGACCTATCAAGTGGTATCAATCGCCAATAGAGAAGAAGAGTGCTTGATTTGTGCGTGTTTTTGTTCGACCGAGAATCAAGAAATGATGATTTCCGAATTCGGTAGGTGTTATTGAGGTTTCGAGATTGATTTTGGCTGTAATTTCGAGTTTTTGGACGTTATTGTGTTCTCGAAACTGTTCATTTCATTCTCGGAAGTGTGGTTTTTGATTTTCGGTAGAAGCTTTGCATTCTCGGTAGAGTGATTTTGAGTTTCGGAACATTTTTTCTTGTAAATTTAGCAATTTCAGTAAGAAACATCAGTGTAATAGATATATTCGATCTTTTGGTTCTATCAAAAGTCGTTTATTAGGAATTCGGTATTAAACTCGGTTTTATCGAGTTTGTTAAGTTCACAAATTCGGTTCCATCGAATTTGTGTTATAGGGAATTTTACTAAGTCAAAACTCGGTAATATGCTTTACAAGTCATTTTATACTTTCATTTGACGGTTTTATCGTGTTTTGAAGTGTTAAATATCGGCGCCCCCCCGTGCGCTCCAAGATTTACTAAATTCTAGGCATCAATATTCGGTTTTATTCGATTGAATTTTGAAGAACACTTGGATTATCTAATCATCATAAAATTCGGTTTCATCGAATTTGTGGTTATTAGTAATTCATAACTGTTGGATTTTAACAATTTAGGTTTACCGAGTTTATAGTGAATAGTGTTACCGAATTTGCGTAGTTTATAGTTTACCGAGTTTAGTATTTGAAGATTTCCGAGTTTGATAGTGTACTGTTCGAGAAGGGTATTCGTTTTTAGATTACGAGTTGTCCCATCTGTGAACAGTTTTACACGAATTTGACTCAATGTTACGAGTAGGATATTTTCTCACAAATCTCACCATATTAGTCTAAAAAGATCCAAATCTTGAATCTTAAGACATGTCGAAATCAAAAACATACCAACAATCCCTCGCTAAGACGGGTTCTGAGACTTAGGCCTCCATGCATGAAAGGTCGTAGCGCGTCATACCTTGCGGAGTAGATTCAAACGTTTTCTTAATCGCTACAAGAGGGAAAAATCAGTTTAAGAGCTGACCAGCACACTCAAACAAGCAAAGAGTCATGTATAAGTACAACATCCCACATGTTACAACCAATACAAGAAAAGATCATTGCATTTTAGGGGTTCCCTTATAATAAAAGAGCTATATAAGAGGGAAAAAAAACCAAAAAAAAAGAGCAAGGAGGGTACAAAGAAGAAGAGGGAAAACCGAAAGTGGCTTCTCAAAGCACTAGAAGATGGCCCTTATGTGTTTAGGAACATCACACCTACATGTTCAATAATATCAAGGTTGCAAGAAGTAGAGGATCTTCAAGGAGATGACTTATTGTATTATGATGCGGAATTAGAACTCATGAATATGATTCTTCTTGCTATTCCTAATGAGATTTACAATTCTGTGGATTCTTTGTCTGAAGGATAAGGAAAATGTGGATCGTGTATGTGAAGTTTGATGAGGGGAACTATACAAAACCAAGTTGACAGAGAAACGCGGGTTTACAAATGATTTGATAATTTGTTGCTGTCCTCACTGCGAGAGTCACTAGTTTCATGTCTATCATCGTTTTGCTCTGTTAGTTAATGAATGATTTAGAACGAACCATCATAAAGTGATCCAACTGTTTAAAGTTAACACATAGTTTCTGATAGTTTGCAACCGGATATGGTTGAAATATGTGTCTTCAAGTTCGTTTGGCTAAGAATATTGACTGTGATTCGTTTGATGATCTTTTGTAATTTGAGAAATTGGTTTTAATTACTTCAAGGGCAGAAGTTAGAAATGTCTCATGATCATTTGCGCTATAGTAGCACACACGGGTTATCTTCCAGAAAACACTCTTCTTATTATGTGACACATCCTTATTGTCTATTATAATTGTCTAAATGGACTAAGTCATGTCCGGTTCTCAACGTTTTGTTCTGCATTAAACAGAATGGGAGTGCGTGATGTGGGGGGGGGGGGACTTTAGTGTCCTTCAATTATTGAATTAGATGTGTATGTCAATTATTGGTTTAGGCTTCATAATAATTGTGAAAAACTCAAAGTTTTTATAAATATGTAATTTCAAATCTCAATTGTTTAAGTGGACCTAAAGTATGCGGTACGGACCGTTTTCTGCAAAGAACAGATGAGGAGTGAGTGCTTAGTGCTTCATTCAGTGTAACTTTTTGTGATTACAATTATTTTGTCACACGATTTTGAAAGTTCTCAAACTCTGTTATTGTGTCAAAATGATACTCTTTCTTAAAATATTATTTAGAAGTGTAAGTTTTCTCTTGTATTTTTCATAACTGATGTCTTGGTTCAAATCAAAGAGAAATCTTCATCCTTCTTGAGAGAGTTATGTCAAAAGAAATTTCTTGGTGACGATATTCTAAAAAGGAAAGAGAGAGCTAAAACCATACGATCGAAAAAGAATCAAAAGTTTGTTCAAAAAAGAAATGCCAAACACACAAAAATGGTTAAATCCAAAATAAAATTTCGAATAAATTAAAGGCGTATGGCATTTTTGCTGAAAAAGCCCCACCAAGCAACGAGCACATGAGAAACAAACTGAAAAAAAGTTATGTTCAAAAAGAATTGCCAGAACATATCAAAAGCCAAGAGAGGAAAAAGACAAAAATGTCAAAAGAATTATTTGTTTCCTAACACCTCAATTGTATTCATTCAGTTATCATCATGGCACAACAACAACAAGCAGCTGATGTTCATCAAGATGAACTGTGTCCTCCAAACAAGCGATATGATCTTATGGATGCAAACAAGAAGGTTGACTTGGAGAATGTGCAATGTCCATCAGAAAGCAAGATTCTGATGAATATTATTAAGAATCATCCGTTACGATTCAGCATTGCAGCTTCAGCATCTGTACCTTGGATTTATATGGCACAGTTCTGGCATACTTTGAAAGAAGATGGATCAAAGCATCGATTCAAGTTCCTGCTGGATAGAAAAGAGCTTACACTTACTCTGGATGACTTCAGAACAATCTTTCATCTTCCACAAGCAAATGATAACAATCATGCTTCGTTTGTGCCACCACCATCATTCTCTGATATGGTTCCATTTTACAAACAAGTGTTGGGATTTACAATGGAACTCAAGACTGTTTCTAACTTCAAGATACCTGGTCTTCTACAGCCTTGGCAGATGTAATGACCCACTCCGGAAAGGAGGCCGAAACGTCATAATCATGGTGTCATATCAAAGCATAATAAAGGCATAAAGTCATAAATGATAACATAGGACAGGTGGAAAAGCCGGAATCAAACATCGCTACCAATATGAGATCAACATGAAGTAACGTTAAAAGAAGTCTTAAAGGACAAAACTTGTCCAAGTAGTATAGCACATCAAAATTGTCTGCGATACATAAGAAAGGAAGATAAAAGGTCACTTCCCTAAGCACACACTCTCTCATGCCATTTCTCCCTCTAAGAAACCCTGCCGTATAAGAAAGAGAAAGAAAATACGGTCTGAGTCATAACGCGCAGTGAAACGGGATATAATAACAATGTAATTAATATGTATGGAAGCATGGATGGTAAATACAAAGTAGAGGAATGATCATAAGTGTGTCATGAGGAAACCTGGGAGAATGCGTCATGAAGAATAGGATTTAAACTGTAATGCATGCGTAATTACGAAGTAAAGATATGTCATGAAATATCATGTATAGTATAAAAATAAATAATAAGCGAATGCACGAGCTCATTATAATCCATACATGTTCATATAATAATGTCGTAAATAAATGCATATAATAGAGGGGGGCTGCTCAACACATTAATAGAGGGTCCCTCTGTTTTTGTCGACCTCTCTTATATAATATGGGTGGAGGGATCAGTCAATGTGATAGGATGTAGAGCACACACCAACTATAACATGAAGCGTGTAAACATGTAAACTTAGGATGCACCCTTAAGACCCTGAATAATAATGGCCAAACATGAATTTTAACGTAGTAACATGAAAGGGAACGCCGCATGTGAATCACTCTCAACGCGAAAAGAGTCGTGACACAGGGGCCTCATGTTGTCAAGGTCATGGTTCCTCCATGAATAGGTGGTAATCACGGTAAAATCATGGTCCTGCATCATATATATATATAGCTCGGGCATTAGATAAGTCATGAAATCAACATGTAAGGATCATGGCAAAAGAATAAAGAAATGGGTCGCATAGCTGTTCTGGGGATGACTTCATGAAAAGAAAGGAATTGTCCTTGAAAGGACAGAATATCTCGTACCATATGGTCCTCAGTAACGGAAAGATGTATGGATAAGACAAATAATGCCACCGTCTTCCGAAGAAAATATGCACCCGTGATGGTACCTGATATATTGGCCGCGCCTGATCCTGGAGTAAGTGCAAAGACACGGCCTGATGCGTCTGGCTTCCTTGTCAGCTATGACAAGACGAACTAGCACCCAATGTATTCTTCATTGCAGTCCCGCTGAGATGGCCAGCCTGGCCCCGCATTTGAAACAGTACCAGCAGCACGAAGACACTCTCCGGGTGTCTACGTCCACAGGCTGGTTGTGACAAACAGGGTGGTATAACCCCTCAGAGGGTACTATGGACTAGCTAGGAAACCTGATTCAAAGACTAGATCGGTGGGATGCTGACCCTCAGTTCCCTTTGGTCGCGTTACCAGGGCACCAGATTCGGTTGTAGTCAGAGAGTAGTTCTTGTATTGTTGTACGGGTAGTTACCACCACCGCTGTGATGTCAGGCTCACTCTTGACGTCATTTTTCTAATCAATTGACCCGGTAACTATTCTGCTGTAGTGGACGACTGGCATCGGTCTCACTCTTATGCCTCTTGTATGATCGTTCGGAACTATCATAGTCATCCTCGGTCACGAGGATATCTAGGTGCGTTGATACAATCCGCAACCTGAGCAACTTCCGTAAACTGTTATACACATGACATGAGTCAAGGATTGACTTATGAGACCACAACGAAAAGTTCTTCGATGTTGCTTTTGCAGGGCCAGCTGCCTGTCAAGTAAACAGCTGGCGGAGGAAGCTCTGCATGTACTCAGTACTATTTTCACTCGCCCTTTGGCGGATGGAATGGTACTCCCTCTTCAAGCGCTCTTGCTCGGCTCGAGGGAAAAATTGAAGAAAGAACAGCTCTTTGAAAGCTGCCCAAGTCAAAGTAAGGACCCACACATCTCCATCTTTGGTCCTGCTTATAGGCCTTTCCACAAGACAACGCGTTCGCCTCGAGCTTATACACAGCCAATCTGGTCTTAAAAGCATCATTAACAATCCATCACGTCGAAGATCTTCTCCATATGGGAGATCCAATTCTCAGCATCAACAGGGGCTACTGCCTTCTCGAAACGAACGGGGTTTCTGCTTATTGAAGCGCTCAAGCCAAGTATGAATAGTGACTGGTGGAGGATTACTACCCGAAGCTACAGCACCAGTGCGGTACTCTTCGCGAACCTGATCGCGAATCTGTAGGAGCATGGATCCCACGGTCTGCTGAACGGCCCGCAGCGAGGTTCTGCATCGGTAGGAGTGTTCACCATCTGACTTTTGCAAAAAGGGTTTATGATTAAACGGTTAAAAAGGTTCAAAACACGACAGAAGATATAAATCGTCGATTCTGAAAGGAACCTAATTTGTCTAACCAATCCTCACATGTCATGTTTTAGAGCATACAGGTCGAAACCTTTAGCTCTGATCCATAACTTGTAACGGAAACCCACTCCGGAAAGGAGGCCGAAACAATCATATCATGGTGTCTTATAAAGCATAATAAAGGGATAAGTCATAATATGATAAACATAGACAGGTGGAAAGCCGGAATCAAACATCGGCTCCAATTATGAGATCACATGAATACGTAAAAGAAGTCTAAAGGACGAAACATGTGTCCAGTTAGTATTGCACATAAAAATGTCTTTGCGTTATAAAGAAAGGATGTAAATAGGTCAATTCTCTAAGCAATTCTCTCATGCCCAATTCCCTCTGGTTACCTGCCGTATAAGAAAGAGAAAAGACATACGGCTTGAGATACACGCTCAGTGACGGATTATAATAACAATGTAATTAATAAGTATGAATCCTAGATTGGTAAATTAACAAAGTTAGCGGAAAGATTCAAAAGTGTCATGAGGAAAACCTAGAGAATGCGTCATGAAGAATAGGAAATAAACACGTAAAGCATGGTAATACGAAGTATAGATGTCTTGAAATATCATGGATAGTATTAAAACCATATAATAATAGAATGCCACACGAGCTCATATAGTAACATGTTTAATAATAATGTCGTGAATACATGCATATAATAGAGTTCTGCAACCACAACCCAACGACATCTACTAGCAGGATATAGAGATAGTGGTGACCTCTTATAATAATATGGGTGGAGGGATCAGGCTCCAAATGTGATGGGATGTAGAGCACACACCAACCAATCACCATGAACGTGTAAACATTGTAACTACGGATCTGCACCATACGCCCCTGAATAATATTGGCCAAACTGAATTTTAATCGCAGTACATGAAGTAGGGCACGCACGCGTGAAATCACTACTCAAGCGAAAGAGGCAGCGCTCACTCACTCGGCCGGCCTAATTGTGTCTCGGTCATGGTACCTCATGAATACGGGGGTTGGGGTAAGTCATGTAAATCATGGTCTTGCATATATTATATATAATATACCGTATATATATATATATATTTATATATATATATATATATATATATTGCTCGGCAATAGATTAGTCATGAATCAACATGTAAAGGGATCATGGCAAAGATATAAAATGGGGAAGCATGAGCAGTTCTGGGGATGAAACATTGAAAAGAAGTATGTCCTTACAGAATGGCGGATATTCGTACCTTATGTCCAGCAGTAAGAAAGAGATGGATTAGAGATGGAAGCTACTCATGCTTAATGCGATCTACTTGTTTATAGAACATATAAAAGTTATTGTTCATGATTAAGGTTACTTTCCATTTTTTGTAACTTTCTATTATAGTAACTTCTATTTTTAGTAACTTTCTAATTTTTTAGGGTAACTTTCTATTTATTAGCATGATTTCCATGATTTGTACGTTCATGATTAACATTATTCCTATGATTTTGTTGTTTCATGATTTATTCTTGTATATTGGTACTTTCCAAAAATAGCAGCTTCTAATATATAGTAAGTTTCCAAATATAGACTTTCCTTAATTAAATTTCCGATAAATGATAACTTTCTGATTTAATAAGTTTCCATAATTAACTTCCAAAATAGACTTTCCAAAATAGCAAGGTTTCTTATATATTAGTAAGTTTTCTATGAATAGCATTATTTCTATAAATAGCAAGTTTCTATAAATAGTAGGTTTACATAAATAATATCAAAATGACATTTTTCTACCCCCCACTTTATTTTTATCAGTCATAACAAATATAATATACATGCTTAAATCAGACCAAGTGTTCCAGTAATTACAAAACACCCTTCTATATTTTAAACTCAAATCGGGTAACAAATAAGGTGCACAAAACCCTAATTAAAATTTCCCCCAATAATTACACAATTTTTATTCATACATCTTGCATTTATTGGACTGGGAAAAATATAAAAACCCTGAACCCTAATTCGTGTTTTTTTTCAATTATACTTCGTTTCTTCTTTATTTCAGCAATCGGCAAAACCCCTTAAAATCCCAATTACTTATCTTTCGAGTCTCTAAGAAAAAATTTAACCAACAATTGATCTGAGTATTAATGATATATCCCACTCTAGAAATTATTAAAATCAATTTTACAAATTGTTTTATTGCGTTACACAATTATCTAAAATTAGGGTTTCGAACATATTTATTCATATGATCAAATTAACATGCATGGTCTATTTTTTTGTGGTTTATAATGAATTATTATGATGGAAAGACAAGTCATAAAATTACATTGAATAATTATTGATGATTCTTGGATTTATGAAATTCCGGTGGAGATAATTCCGAACAAAAACCATTACCAAATTCAAACAAGCCTCCATATATTTTCTCATATTTTTCCCACAATCTTGACCTTCAAATTCACCTTAGAAAAATTCGTCTTTGCCTTGGAAAAATCTTATGTGCCGTTACCTATGAATGTTATTAGGTTCAGGTGCATTTGTTTTTAGTGATTTTACAAAATGAAAAATGTATAGAATTTAAGTTAGGTGATTTTCGAGCCGAAAATTTGGGGCCTTTTAATTTGATATTATCAGATTTTAAAACTTGCCTAATTTATTTCATAATTATCCTAATTTATTAGTTATTAGTTTGTAAAGTATAAATATATAAACACTTATTATTTCGGCATAATTATATATATATAATTATTAATTATTTTTCTTTTATAAACATAATGTATTTTAATCTTGCACAAAATTTTTATATTTGCCATTTTTTGTATTTTCATACTTTCTAACAATTTAAATGAATTTATTTAAGCTTTTATGCATTTTTTTCTTTCATTAGGGGTATTTTGGTCATTTTACACTTATTGAGATTTTTAGGTTTTACAACTCTTCCACCCTAAAAGAAAAATTCGTCCTCGATATTAGTAACATGATTCTGACTGAATAGAACATACCGATCATGGAAGAAAATTGAGGATAAGAAGTCCGTTATAGATCCTCGGTCTCTCCCATGTAGTTTCCCGCTCGGGATGATTCCTCCGAAGGATTTTGGACAAAAAGGGATCATCTTGTTCTCATGGACTCTCGTCCTGACGGCTCTAGATTTAGACTCAGGCTCTTCCGTATAAGATAAATCCTCACGGATCTGATCGAATGGATAAGAGACAACGTGAAGAGGATGATACTTGTAACCTCTGAGTAATGATACATGAAACACATTGTGAACATGAGATAGCTGGGACTTGGGTACGCCAACGATAGGTAACCTCACACATCGCGATCTAAGAATCTCAACGGTCCTAATGAAACGAGACTAAGTTGCCCTTGATAACATAAAGCCTGACTCCACGTGTAGGTGGATACTTACAAGAAAAACATGTTACCTGGCTGGAACTCTAACGGCTCTGCGATGTATGTCGGCGTAAACTCTTCTGAGAGTCTGTAGCTCCTTAAGCTTTTACATGCGACTGGCGAACTTTTCATTAGTCACCTCAATCATCTCCGGACCCTCAAGAATACGTTCACCGACCTGATCCCAACAAATAGGAGCACGACATTTCCTACCATACAACATCTCGAAAGGAGCGAATTTAATGCTCGCATGCCAACTGTTATTGTAGGCAAACTCCACTAGACATTATTTATAAGTCATCCCAATTTCCTGCCCATTCTAATGCAAATGAACGTACATATCCTCTAATGTTTGAATCTACGCTCCGACTGTCCGTCGGCTCAGGATGAAAAGCGATAATTTTGTATCTAACTTGAGCTGGTTCCCCTAAGCTTTCTGTAAACCTTTCCAGAAAACGAGACGGGAAAGTTGGATCCCTATCAGATACGATCGCCTGACGGAGTTGTAGTTACTTATGTCACCGTGTAATCAAACAATTTCTTGTTGGAACATATTCTGCCAATTTACTAACGGGTGGGAATCCTACGGTATAGGAAGGAAATGTGCCTCGATTTAGTCAAGCGATCTACAACAACCTAGATTGCATCGTGCTTCCTCTGAGTCCGTGGTAAACAGTAACAAAATCCATGGATACTTCGTCCACTTCCAAACAGGATCTCTTACGGTTGCAAATAGCCACTTGCACGTTGGTGTTCAATCTTAAACTGCTGTCAGATATATTTATAACTTTGCCAAAACGTAGCTACATCGCGCTTCATATCACTCCACCAAAAGTGTTGCTTGAGATCAGTTCGGTACATCCGTCGAGTCGAACCCTGGATGAATCGAAAATGGAGAATATGAGCCTAGTCATCAAGGCTTCCCGAAGGTGTAGGATCCTCTGGTACGCATAATTTAGTACCTGCCATTAAACAATGCCATCTGTCATCACCGCGAAAACTCGGTTGTGATCAATATTCTGATTAATTGCCCAGAGTTCTTCCGTCATCCTTTCTGAAGCTGTCTGATCTGTGAAATTAAGTTTAGGCTCAACCCTCAGATAGCCCATGAACGTATGTCACGGACACTTAACTCGATTTCCAAACGCTCAAGGGTCACAAATAATCTCTTCTTCCCACCTTGATGCCAGCTATCATTCCCGGACTTCCTACTCCAAAGCATCAGCCACTACATTCGCTTTAACAGGATGGTACTGAATGTTGGTGGTCATCATCCTTTAGTAAACTCCAACCAAAAGTCTTTTGTGCTTTCATCGTTCACCGTTCATTTTTCAATTCTCGCTGAGTAAAAAATGTATTTGTGACTCTTTGATCGCGTAAAAATATCACATGATTCGCCATAAAGATAGTGTCTCCAAATTTTGAGAGCGAAGACAACGGCTGCTAACTCCAGATCATGAGTAGGATAGTTCACCTCATAGGGCTTTAGTTGTCGTGAGGCATAGGCAATCACTTTCCCATGCTGCATGAGTACACACCCAAGACCCTTCTTAGAAGCATCACTGTAAATCTGGAATCCACCTGTACCAGATGGAAGAGTAAGAATAGGCGAGGAAACCAAACGTTGCTTAAGCTCTTCAAAGCTCTTTTCTCGCTCTTCTCATTTCCATACAAAACTTCTCACCTTTTCGCATAAGCTTGGTTTAAAGGTAGGCTAATCGTGAGTATCCCTTCTACGAATCTGCGGGTCCGTGAAATAACCTGCATTAATCCAAGAAAACTCCGTACTTCGGTCACAGACGTCGGTCTTGGCCATTTGGTGATAGCCTCAACCTTCGCCGGATCCATAGTAATTCCTTCTGCTGAAACAATGTGACCCAGAAATGCCACCTTACTCAACCAAAATTCGCACTTGGAAAACTTGGCATATAATTTCTCCTGTCGTAAAATCTGTAGAACAGTGCGGAGATGCTCCTCGTGTTCCTCTTTAGACTTAGAGAAGACCAGAATATCATCAATGAACACGATGACGAACTTGTCCAAGAATTCATGAAAAACTCGGTTCATCAAGTCCATAAATACAGCTGGAGCATTCGTGAGACCAAAAGGCATAACCAAGAATTCATAATGACCATAACGTGTGCGAAAGCAGTCTTGGAAATGTCCTGCTCTTTCACTCGCAACTGATGGTAACCAGATCGTAAATCAATCTTGGAAAAATGTTTAGCGCCCTGAAGCTGATCAAATAAATCATCGATACGTGGAAGGGGATAACGATTACGAATGGTGATCTTGTTCAATTCACGGTAGTCGATACATAATCTCATGCTACCGTCCTTCTTCTTGACAAACAGAACCGGTGCACCCCATGGCGATACACTCGGGCGAATAAAACCTCGCTCCAACAACTCCTGTAACTGATCCTTCAACTCTTTTAACTCAATCGGTGCCATGCGATAAGGAGCTTTGGAGATAGGTCAAGCTCAGGGAATGAGCTCAATGTAACTCAACATCCTGCGAATATGAGGTATTCCTTGGATGTTCCTTCTAGAAATACCTTCCTGAAATTCGGAAACAATCGGCGCTGATCATGGAATAGAAGAAACGTCAGAAGTCGTGTCATGAATGGTAGTCAGAAAACCTTCACAGCCATACGATAGTAAGGTACGTGCTTTTAAAGCGAAAATGATCTTCATAGATTTTCCCGATAAGGAACCATGATAAATAAATTCAGGAGCATGAACGCTGCACTCGACACTCTCCGCTCGCTCTCACGCGAAGGAATGTCCAGTCAATCATTGCACCGTGTGCTGCTAACCAGTCTTATACCCAGAATTATGTTCATATCACACATATCCAAGGGAATGTGCATTAACTGAACGACTATTGTCATCATAACTGTTGAGGAAGATCTCTATATACATGGGTAATAACGTGCGGAGTCTTTCAGGGGTGGATATACATAATACATGATCATGTATATAGGTGTCATAGTTAAAAACATGAGGCAAACTTGGTAGATATCACAGAATGTGTCGCACCCGTATCAAATAAAACAAATACTGCACGTCCGAAGATAAATAATGCACCCGTGATGGTACCTGAAGTATTGGCGGCCTGATCCTGAGTAAGTGCAAAGACACGGCCTGATGCGTCTGGCTTCTTGTCAGCATGACCAGACGAACTAGCACCAATGTTCTTCTTGCAGTCCCGCTGGAACGATGGCCATCCTGGCCCACGCATTGAAACAAGTACAGCAAGCTCGACGACACTCCCTGGGTGTCAACGTCCACAGTGGTCGCAAACAGGGTGAGTATATCCCTTCAGAGGGGACCTGACTTGCTGGGAGCCTGAATGACAATGTGTAGATCGGTGGGATTGCTGACCTCTGTTCCTTTGGTCGCGTCCAGCACCAGAATTCCTGTTGTTGTCACGAGAGTAGTTGTTGTTATTGTTGTTACGGTAGTTACCACCACCGCCCTGCCTGTCAGACCCTTGACGGTCATTTTTCTGATCATGACCCCGGTAACTATTCTGCTGAGTGGCCGACTGATATCGGTCTCCACTCTTATGCCTCTTGTCTGAACGTTCGGACCTATCATAAAAAATCATCCGGTCTACGAAGGATCCTCTAAGTTTGCTGTGCAGCATCCGCACCTGAGCAACATCCGTAAATGTATACAACATCTCTGACATGGTCAAGAATTTGATTATGAGACCCCAACGAAGTTCTTGCCTTGTTCTTCATGTGCCATAGGGTCCAGCAGCTGTCCAGAAAACCAGCTAGGGGAGAAACGCTGACTTTGTACTCAGTACTTTTTCACTCGCCTTTGGGGCCTCCGGATGAATGGTACATCCTCTTTACGCGCTCTTGCTCAGCTCGAGGGAAAAAAAAACTGAAGAATTAGAACAGCTCTTTGAAAGCTGCCCAAAGTCAAAGTAAGGACCCAAGCATCTCCTCTTTTGGCCTGCATATAGGCCTTCCACCAAGCCAACGCGTCTCTCGCGCCTCGAACTTATACACAGCCCAATCTTCGGTTCTTTAAAAAGCATCATACAATCCATACTGTCGAAGAGATCTTCTCCATATGGGAGATCAATTCTCAGCATCAACAGGGGCTACTGCTTCTCGATTCGAACGGGGGGTTTCTGCTTATTGAAAGCGCTCAAGCCAAGTATGAATAGTGACTGGTGGAGGCATTACTACCGATGTACCGAGCGCAGTTGCGGTACTCTTCGCGAAACTCTGAGTCGCGAATCTTGTGGGAGGCATGGCATCCACGGCTGCCTGAACCGGCCGCAGACGAGTTTCCGCTCGGTTCGATGCGTTCACCATCGACATTTGCAAAAAGGGGTTTAATGATTAAAACGGTTTAAAAGTCAGAACGCGACAGAAGATAAACGGTTCGATTCTGAGGGAACCTAATGTCTACCCAATCACACAGGTCAAGTTTTAGAGCCTACAGGTCGAAACCTTTTAGCTCTGATACCATAATTTGTAACGACCACTCCGGAAAGGAGGCCGTAACGTCATTAATAGCATGGATGTCATATCAAAGCATAATAAGGCATAAAGTCACTAAATGATAAACAGGGACAAGGTGGAATGCGGAATCAAACATCGGCTCCCATTATGAGATCAACATTGCTAACGTTAAAGAAGGTCTAAGTGACGAAACTTGTGTCCAAGATAGATTATAGCACATCAAAATGTCTGCGATTATAAGGAAAGGAAAGCAAAATAGGTTACTTCTAAGCACACACTCTCTCATGCCCAATCTCCCCTTAGATACTGCTGTTATAAGAAAGAGAAAGACAATTCGGGTCTGAGCATAACGCTCAGTGAACGGGATTATAATAACTATGTAATTAATAAGTATTGAATACTCGGATGGTAAATACAAAGTAGCGGAAAGTTCAAAAGTGTCATGAGGAAACCTGGAGAATGCATCATGAAGATTAGGAAAATAAACATGTAAAGGCATGGTAATACGAAGTAAAGTGTCATGAAATATCATGGATTGTTAAACATTAATAATAAGGCATGCCCTGAGCTCATATAAATCATACATGTCTTAATACTAATGTCGTGTAATACATGATAAATAGAGGGGCTGCTCTCAACTGTAATATAGGGGTGATCTCCTCTTATAATAATATGGGTGGAGGGATCAGCTCCAATGTGATGGGATGTAGAGCACACACCAACCAATCACCATGAACGTGTAAACATGTAAACTAGGATGCACCCATACGCCCCTGAATAATAATGGCCAAACATGAATTTTAACGTAGTAACATGAAAGGGACGCCGCGTGAAATCACTCTCAACGCGAAAGAGTCGTGACACAGGTGCCTCATGTGTCACGGTCATGGTACCTCCATGACTAGGTGGTAAGTCATGTAAATCATGGTCATGCATATATATATATATATATATATATATATATATATATATATATATATATATATATATATATATATATATATATATAGCTCGGGCAATAGAATAAGTCATGAAATCAACATGTAAGGGATCATGGCAAAAGACATAAAAATGGGGAAGCATAGCAGTTCTGGGGATGAATCATGAAAAGAAAGAATGTCCTTACTGAAAGGACGGAATATCCGTACCTTATGTCCAGCAGTAACGGAAAGAGATGGATAAGAAGATGGAAGCTACTCCTGCTTAATGCGATCTACATGTTAAAGGACATATATAAGTTACTTGTTCATGATTAAGGTTACTTTCCATTTTTTGTAACTTTCTATTTTTAGTAACTTTCTATTTTTAGTAACTTTCTATTTTTAGTAACTTTCTATAATTAGCATGATTCCTTGATTAGTACGTTCCATGATTAACATATTCCATGATTAGTATGTTTCATGATTAGTATTCTTGTTATATTGGGTACTTTCCAAAAATAGCAGCTTCTAATTATAGTAAGTTTCCAAAATAGACTTTCCTTAATTAACTTTCCATAAATGATAACTTTCCTGATTTAATAAGTTTTTTCCATATTAAACTTTCCAAAACTCGCTGCGCGCTCTTTCTAAAATAGACTTTCCAAAAATAGCAGGTTTCTATATATAGTAAGTTTCCATAAATAGCATGTTTCTATAAATAGCAGGTTTCTATAAATAGTAAGGTTTACATAAATAATATCAAAATGACATTTTCTACCCCCCAACTTATTTTTCTCAGATCATAACAAATATAATAACATGCTTAAATCAGACCCCAAAGTTTCAGAAATTACAAAACACCCTTATACTTTTAAAACTCAAATCGGGTAACAAAGAGTGCACAAAAACCCTATTAAAATTTCCCCCAATAATTACTCAATTTTTATACATTCATTAAACATGTATTGGACCTGGCAAAAATTATAAAACCCTAACCCTAAATTGCTTTTCAATATTCTTCCTTTTCCTCTTTATTTCTCGATCGGAAAAACCCTAAATCCAAATAATTATTTTGAGTCCTCATAAAAATTTAACTAACTATGATCTGGAGATATAATGACTATATCCCCACCTTAGAAAATTATAAAATCAATTTTACAAATTGTTTTATTGCCGATACACAATTATATATTTAGGGGTTTCGAACATATATTTATTCATATGATCAATTACATGCATGGCTATTTTTCTTGTGTTTATACTGAATTATAATGATGAAAGACAAGTCATAAAATTACCTTTGATAATTATTTATTATTCTATGGATTTATGAAATTCGGTGGAGATAATCGAACAAAAACCAATATCCGAAATCAAACCAAGCCCTCCACAATCTTTTTCACTATTTTTCCCACATTCTTGACCTTCAAATCACCTTATAAAATTCGTCATTTGCCTTGGAAAATCTTATGTTGCCGACTAATTGATTTTATTAGGGTTCGGTGCATTTGTTTTTAGTGATTTTACAAATGAAAAAATGTATAAGGATTTAAGATTAGGTGATTTATGCTCGAAATCTTGGTTTTTTTTCGGGCCTTTTAATTTGATATTATCAGATTGTTTAAACTTGCTATAATTTTATTTTCTTAATTATCCTAATTTATTTGTTATTAATTTGTAAAGTATAAATATATAAATACATATTATTTCGGCATAATTATATATATATAATTATTAATTATTTTTCTTGTATAACATAATGTATTTTAATCTTGCAAAATTTTATAATTGCCATATTTTGTATTTTCATAATTTCTAACACTTAAATGAATTTATTTAAGCTTTTATGCATTTTTCTTTCATTAGGGGCATTTTGGTCATTTTACTCTTATTGAGATTTTTAGGTTTTACAGCAGACGTTATGCAAGATATTCTCCAAGTGCTTGACTACACGTGTTACGGGATGGGACCAACCGCCGTTGCAGATAATGCAAATGTTATACTGATTTGTCAATAACAATCATGTGGATTATGCAGAGTTAATGTGGGAAGGCATTTACTATTCGCTTCATCATCCTGCCACTTCGATCCCATACCTACGATTTACGAAGATCATCATCAGCCATTATATGACTATCTTTCCTGACATTTCAAGACGTGCTCGAGATGCTTATCACAATCTTCAAGATGATGATATTATGAAGAATATCTTCAATTCAAGAAGAAACAAAAACAAGGTTGGGATGCGGATACCAGCATGGATGATCACAGATGAGATGAAGCTAACGGAGCATTATAAGATGTATGCAGAGGTGTTTGGGCTAGATGTTCCTCTGACTCAGTCACAGACAACTGAGTCTACCCAGGGAACGCATAGGACAACTAGCGCCCCTAGGTCACCTAACCCTGCTATGGAGCCAGCTGAGTCAAGTGTTCCAAAACGATCAACTGTGATCCGTTTTCGATTACCGTCAAGGCAATCTGCACGGCTAACACCACATGTTCCAGTGCCAACAGCAGAAAAAGCTGATGAGATGATTTTACAAGACATGCTTTAAGTAAGTCTTGCTAAGCAAAAGAGTCATGAAGAACAAGAAGCAAGAGAAAATGTGGCACTGGTATACGAGCACTTGGAAGCTGAGGAGATTGAGAAGCTTTTTGAAGAGTCTGAGAATGTTGATGATAGTTCACCCACTAGGCATGATGATACATCTATTCCCGGCACTAGGTTAGAGCCCAGGAGTGATAAGGAAAGTCCAGAGGTGGAGATTGTTCAGGAAAAAGAGGAAGAGACTACAAAGGACACGGAGGTGAACAAATAAGATACTCTAATGGTAGATGTTACAATATTGTATTTATAACCTGTAATTGTGATATGAAGAAGTTGAAATAACTGATGAAGTGTTTGAATTAAGGAGAAGGGTGAAAGGGAAGAATGTAGAGGAGACTAGGATTTCACCAATTCCCTCACCAACTAGATAACCTAGGAATCTCTCTACTCTCGTATCTTCGGATACCGAGAAACTCCAGGAATTGACGGTTACTCATCATATACCATCATCAGGTTCATCTGAACCAAAGTTAACAAAAAACATCGTCTTTCTTCATGATCAAGAGCCAATCCCAATCGATTCAAAAGATACAAGAGGTTCTTTCTGATTAAGGGACGATATAGTTACTTATTTACACATCTCAAGAAAAGGTTCATGCCACGGATATCAAGTGATCAACTTGCTGATATTCTTCATGATGTCATGATGGAAACGCTACCCTCGTTGGTGAAAGAGAAAGTAACGGAGCAAGTAAAGAAGGAAGTTCTTGTGCAAGTTCGAGATCAAGTTCCTGTGTATCTTGCAGAAGGGTTGATTCTAGAAAGGAAAACTACTAAAGAAGAGACAGAAAGATTAATCTCTAAAGCTATCTTGCAAGAACGTGGGGGTATGCATGCACAAATATCATCACAGATTCAAAATGCAATTGACAATGATATTCCTTCTCTAGTTGATGCATCTGTACGCAGTTATATGTCGGGTTATATTCTTCATGTTCATCTGGCACAAGTTCAATCATCCTCTGTTCCAGAACAACAACATCAATTGTACCTTGCTATGAAGGTTGATCCTCTGTTACAACAACAAGACATAGCAATCTGGTTGGCTCTCCAAATGAATTTTGAGAAGACTCAGGTACCACAAACTGCTTGTAGATATTCTGCCGTTCTCATAAGAGATCAGGGCGATCCTCATGATGATGCTCATCTTGAGGGGGAGATTAGTGCAAAAGGCAGAAGGCATCGGAGTATGAAGCATATGTATTTGGAGAGTCATCGTCTGGATAAGCTAATGTAGAGGAACCAGGTCCTTCTACTTCAGGTAATCAAGAACAAGATGATGAATTTGATTTCTGGACTGATTCTTATACTTCTGATGATGATGAGATTTCAACTAAGCAAGTAACATAAGACATCATGGAAGAGATATCTTTGACAATTGATGAAGCTAAGTTGAAGAAGATGGCGGATGAGATGCTAAGACAAAGATGTACTTCAGGAGATGAACATCAGTATCACATTGATCAGATGAAGAATTTCTTGCAAAGTGACATTGTTTAGGAAAGCAGAAAGGAAATTCTTATCTCTCCACATCTACGAAAGATCACACCATTAGTTCAAAGCTGTCAAAGAGATCCTGAAGCTACAGCACTATCTCTGATCAATCAAGACCTTTTTGTACTTGAAGATAAGGAAATCAGGTCCTGTGAAGATCATTTTGTCACTTCATTAATTTCTAGCAATTGTCTTTAATGATGATGATATGAAGAGCAGGACTTCAGATGGGTTAATATGTGTATAATAGAAGTTTCTAATCCTTATACAAGATATGGTGTTGAAAACTAGAAGAATCCTCATGCGATGATCTTCTACATAAGGAGACAAAATGAACCTGGAAGACCGAAGGAAGAGATCTATTCAAACTCTAAGATCGTTCAAGTCATCAAGACATACTGGGAATTAGGTCATGAACATAAGTTACTCACACGATGATTGTGGCAAGAAGAGCTAATGAGTGCATAGAGTCACATAACAAGCCAGTTACAGAGAACCTCAATAGAATGACATTGTAAAGGACAATGTATCTGCCTGATCATGAATAACAAGGTACCTGATTATGCTAATATAGGATTGCTATGGTCTCTATCAGTGTTCATCAGGAGTTCAGTGATATGGGAAAGAGTGTATGATTTTCTACTTAGAATCGAAAGCTATCAACAGAAGATTAATCTCACTACACCAACAATTACATTCCCAGGAATTGAAGAATATGATGTGTTTTCTATTGTCTATGAGCCCGTGATGTAGATCATTTACACTAATAGAAGAAAGAGAAAAGGGCGATGAGCATTCAGAGGTA
Organism: Tanacetum coccineum; assembly: GCA_026074375.1. Classification (NCBI taxonomy): domain Eukaryota; kingdom Viridiplantae; phylum Streptophyta; class Magnoliopsida; order Asterales; family Asteraceae; genus Tanacetum; species Tanacetum coccineum. The sequence goes on from BQNB010000749.1 coordinate 86,849, forward strand.
CATAAGTTTGTGAGGCCAACTCTGTGAAGAACGCTGAAGGACTAAGAGTTATAATAATGGATGTCAAGTTGGATATGTGCAAAAGAACTACAAATGATGAGTGGAGTTTTTTAAGTTATTTGAAGAGAGACTTAGTTTGATTGAATTTCATGATCAAATGAGAAGATGGGAGATGTACGTGAATGGAAGACCACTTGGACCAAGGAGGGAACGCCCAGAATAATCGACCCTTAGGGGGAGATTGTTAGGTTTATGAAAAGTGTCGATTATGTGGTTTTATTTTATATTTGTTTTAGACTTATTGTGTTTAGTTTAATATAGCTTGTATTATGGTTTTTATTGCTTTAAGTAAGATAATAGCATAATAAAACCAAGTCTAGGGACTAGTATTGATAAGTTAGAAAAATAAGGAAGGGAAGCCTCCCTCCCATTGCCTATAAATAGCCCTCTAATCTTCATTAGAGGGTGATGCTCTTGTAACTAACTCTAATTTTCCCTCTATAATAAGATTTGAATTTTCCCTTTACTTGCCCTCATTCTCTCTAATCTTACATGTTGATATGATTGATTCAAGATTCATGTGACCTATCAGTTACTTTTGGGTGCACTATTTCAACTACACGGGGGTAGAGATATCTTGTGATTTCAAGTATGCATCATTTAAGATACTAGGGGGAAGTGTTGTAAGAAGATTTATTCTAAGCGTGAGAAGATTGGTTACTGATTCAATAAAGGCTTCCTTAAACGGTTAATCACTAAGCTTATTATTAAAAGGGTAGAATTGTTTAATGAAAGAGGTACACATAGGTATGATGATTCCTTTAAATAGTCAGTATCCTGCAGGAAGAAATGTCTACATTTGGGACTTAGTTGACTTAGGTGTTATCATTTCAACTACTTAGAGGGAATAATTGTGACATCCGAGACTTAGTTGACTTTGGTGTTACAATTTATATCATCACTATCATGTAAGGAGAAATACGGACATCCGGGACTTAATTGAATTTGGTGTTGCGGTTTCGAGTTATTGTGTACTTCGAATATCTGGGCTTTATACATTAAGACTGCTTGATGCGGCTTGCAAGAAAGTTCTAAATCTACTCAAGAAAGGATTGCTGGTTTAGGGGGAAGCTAAGGACACATCAAACACCGACATCAAAACTACACAAGCTCAGTTACATATGTATCATGAATTTGTGTCATACTGAGTCTGATGCAAGACTTGTAAACTTGGAAATAAAGTTTAAGCAAGCTGAAGAGCTTGGATCAGAGAAAGATTAGATTGTACAACCTCTGAAGAATAGAAGGTTATTGTGGATCTTGGAAAAGTTCGTTGGTGTGTGATTATACGAAGGGAGACCTATGGAGGGCTACATGGACCATATGATTTCATCATATGATGTTCTCATCATTCAGGTCAAATCTTCGTAATATAATAAACATGTGAATATGTACATAAGTAGTAAAAGACTTAGGCTTATGTGGTGTTCGAGTACAATGATTTTTCAAGAATTTTTCACAAAATTCAAAATCTTTCAAAATTTCATACTCAACACTATATCATATCCCTCATAATTTAAGGGGGAGCATTAAAATGTTCCTATAAGTTATTCTGTATCATTTTGTCCCCGGACATTTAATCAATTGATATCCAAAATATCAAGGGATTAACATTTTGGATAAGGGGAGAAAATGTGATTAAAACTAAATCTAAAGTGTATCAAAAAATGTGATATATAAAATGGACTCAGTTACACTCTTTACACTTTAGCATATTATACGATGTCGATTGCACATGTTAAGGGGGTGATTTTTAGTGATAATGGAAAAAACTCTCAAAGGTTGTAAATCTTTTTGATTATTTATATCAAATACACTTGGATTAATTTTCTAATGGTTTTGAAGGATTGTGATAGAATACCCAAAAGACCGACCATGTTCTTAAATTTATGGAGATATAAGGTGGTTAGGCATAGAATTCAAATCTATGATCAGCAGAGCGGTGGGATTACCCAGGGTTTATCACTAGTTAGTGTTAGAAGTCCTTAAGGTATGATAATAGAGAAAAGTAAGAAAGGTGATAATGCCGACTGGAGATGGAGCTAACACTGGGAACACACCCCAACAAGGTGTTAGTTATGAAGGTCTCGGTAAGATTGAATGGGGTTGAAGAATGAAAAAGAAATGTAAGGATAAAGGGTGTAAAGAAAGAAGCCCTTCATACACTTAGGCAGAAACCGGGTCAATACATAAACTGTCGGAAACACTAAGGTGTTGTCTGACATTAAAGACTGTCATGGACCTAGTGACGCTATGCACAACCCTCCCCCCTCCCAGCTACTCAAAGTCAGAAAGACTTTGTTTCAAAACTCACGGAGATACACTCATTTCTATTGACTCTCTCACTCCGAGTTAGTTGATATTGAAAAGGTGGCACTCAGCTCCAGCCTCCGATCACTAAAATCAAAGTGCACTATTGAGTCTAGAGCCAAAAGAGATCATCCATAAATCTCATTAGGACACTTGTCAAATTATACTTGCTAAGTCACACAATGTGAATTACAAGATACATTTTAAGAGTCCTTCGCATTATCCTTGTGATTTTGCCAGAACATCAGAGTGAATTCATTCACAATGAAGATGGAAATCCTGCTTGAGCCAACATCAAACAAGCTCATGGTAGGTAACTTGTGCGATTCTTTATGAATCAAACTTGTGACAACTGGAAAGAAACGATGGTGCGATTCTATAAGAATCAAACTTGTTCCAGGAAATGGATCAACGGTTGTTAGTGAATTTTTGAAATGATGAACACTCTCGGTGTGTCACAAAAACAATTTTGTAAGTGATACACCGATTGATTTTCAAATCAATTTTCTATATCAATCGGTGAGATAGTAACTCACTGGTTCACTCTTATCGTGCTGTCTGCTTTGAGACGTTCCGATATTGAGAACATGCTGAGTACGATGAATCTAATACTTATGTGTTAGAAAGATTCAATACTACAGCTGGAAATCCTGTCAAGAAGATTCTTCTTAAATTGAATCTATCTGATCACAGGTCGATCCTCACGGATCCGAAGGTTTCTCCAACCAAACCTGGGCGAATGACAAAGCCATATTCGTCCCCCTGCTTTATTGCTAACTGTTTTATGCAGGTTATTTAAAGATGGTGGTGGAGGTTCCTGATTCCAGCTGGCTCACAAGATCCATAGCCACATGCTCATACCCGATCGACAAACATAAAGACATTATGAAAGCTCAAGTACATGTTTCAAGACTTCCGCTACTCTGATACCACACATCTTTCTAGAAGTGTCAAAGTGTTAAAGTTAAAGAATTTCAAGAAAGATGCAACATTAAAGCTTTTCAAGAATGGTATGAGCATGTCGGTCCAGAAGTCGCAAGTCCACAAGATGGCAAAGTTACAAGATGGCGTAGAGATTGTGCTTGGTTGATGATCTCAAGATGCTCAAGATCACAATGTCAAATACAAGTTCAAGGAACAAGCTCAATCCAAGAAGTCAATGATCACCACAACATATTCACAAGAGAAAGTCAAAAGTACGAGCTAAAGACTAAGGATAAAGCATAGTATGCTAGGTTTAAAGTTTGTAAATTGGAGTGACCTCCCTTAGGGGGAGATTGTTGGAAACACGAAAAGTGTCGGTCACTTCCAAGTTGTAACAGGTCTTAGCTCGTAGTTAGTATAATGATTAGATTAGTAATCTAGTCCGGCCCAAGGCCCATGGGTGACCCAACTAGGCCCATGGCCGGCCAATGTTAGGCTATTTATACACCCTCTCCTAGTCTTGGAGAGGGTTGGTTGTTCCATTTTTCCATACACTTCATTAATACATTCATCCATTTTCCATCTAAGTTCTCTCTAACATCCCAACCCACATCTCACTCTTGTTCTTGGTTTGATCTTAAGATTACTAGTATTCTTCAAAGACAAGGATAACTTTGAACAAAAGGGCCAATTTTTCAAGGAACTACGTACCAACACCTTCAGCGGTTCAGATCATGAAGATGCGAACGAACACATTGAGAAAGTTCTTGAGATCGTCGATTTATTCCATATTCCAAATATTACTATAGATCAAGTGATGCTTAGAGCATTCTTTATGTCCTTAACTGGAGCCGTAAGCCTTGAAAATTTTGGGTTTGCGTACTATTAAGAATCGAACTAGTAAACGAAACTAGAGGTTTTTTAATCCGAACAAGAGAATCGAACTAGAGGACCGAACAAGAGAATCGAACGAGCAGCTGCATAGGTTGAACCGAACAAGCTTCATCAGTGTCAATCGAACGAGTGCCTTCTAGTTAGAATCGAACGAGTGATTTCTAGTTAGAATCGAACGAGTGATTTCTAGTTAGAATCGAACGAGTGTTCTCTAGTTTGAACCGAACGAGTGTTTTTCACTTGTTAGAACCGAACGAGAGGACCGAACTAGTGGACCGAACGAGAGGACCGAACTAGTGGACCGAACGAGAGGATCGAACTAGCGGACCGAACGAGAGGACCGAACCAGTGAAAAATAAATTCAGTTTAAACTTAACAAACTCAATTTTAAATTATACGGTTATTTCTTTGACTTGTAAAATCCCGTGAAACAAACACTTGTCTTCCCGGTTTTGTCAAGAATTGTAAAATCCCATGTAGTTTTAATTCAAGACTCAACAATCACGTATCAAACACAATTTCTTTCTACCACCGATCGATCAATTTGTAATCTTTTGATATCACAATGACGTCTCTTGCTGATAAATCACTTCTCTCTGGAGGAGACAACAAACCACCGATGCTTGAAAAACACTTGTATGATTCATGGAAAAGCAGAATGGAACTTTATATGATGAATAGACCACATGGAAGAAGTGATACTTGGCATCTGTTGAAAAAGGACCACTTGTTTGGCCTTCAATCGCTGAGGATGGAGTAACAAGGCTAAAGGAATATGTTGAACTAACTCCAGCTGAAGCCATTCAAGCAGATTGCAACATCAAAGCTATACACATCATTCTCCAAGGCCTACAACATGAAATCTATGTCTCTTGTGAGTCAACATCGTTGCAAAAGGAGCTTTGGGAGAATATTAAACTGCTGTATGCAAGGAACATCATTAAACCAAACAAGAATGTGAGTGCAAGCTGTATGATGAATTTGATAAGTTCACTTACAAGAAAGGAGAGACGTTACATGAGTATTACTTGAGGTTCACTCTGTTACTCAATGATATGAACATTTACAAGATGCCATTGGAGCAGTTTCAAGTTAACACCAAGTTCTTAAAACACTCTTCCTGATGAATGGAGCAAATTTGTTACTGATGTTAAACTGGTCAAAGACTTGCACACTACCAATGTTGATTCAGCTTCATGCTCACCTGCAACAACATGAACGACATGCAAATGAAGTTCGTTTGATGCATGAACGCAACCCCGATCCTCTTGCTTTATTTGCATCTCACCAATTAACTCAGCCAGCTTATCAATCTCATCTACACACTCACCCACAGTGCTAATCTCAACATCCACGTTTCACAATATCAGTCTTCAACAGTTGTTACACCTTATCAAAACTCACAATTCACAACCAATCAATCAAACACCTCTTTCAATACTTATCCAACAAATTAGTATACAACCCACCGGTTCACCACAACGTTATTCTCACAACCATTAATCCGCACAGTTGAATATGGCTTTCCACAACCTATCAACAGCAACAACCTTAGAATTTTCCCAACCAGACTCCAGTCTATTTGTCCATGTTCCAGAAAGGGGATGATCCATTGACGCAAATTAATCACATGATGGCATTTCCTTAACTGCTGTGTTCACATCCCGTATCCTACAACGAACAATCAGCTAAGGACTTCGTCAGACCCCACGTCAACAAGCACCATCTAATATGAAAAGTGACTGTGAACCCGGTTCAGGAGACAAACAACTTATGCTTCTGGAACAATAATAAAATTCACACTGTGTCAAGTGATAATGCACACTGGAAAACATCGGACTGTTAATTTGTTACAATTGCAAAGGGGAGGTCATATTGCCAAGCAGTGCACTAAGCCCAAGAGGAAAAGATGAAACACTGTATTAACGATAAAGTGTTGTTGTTCAAGCTCAAGCAATGGGTCCAGCGTTTAACAGAAGAAGAAATAGCATTTTGGCATATCCAGGAACTTCTGATATTCAAACATCCCTAGACATCCCATAACCACAAGCCTTATCAAGCCGATGATCTGATGCCTATGACTCTGATTGTGATGAACTCAATTCACCAAGATTGCTTCTCAGGCCATCCTCTCAAGGAATGGCTCAATCACTCCTGAGGTACACAATCAAGATAATCGAACTATGACTTATTCTATCAAAGCGAGCAATCATGATGGCCGTCTTCCTGAACAGTCTCAATGAGTGAGCAGTCAGAAACGATATAATTACAGTGATAGCATTATCATTTCCTTATCTCAGTATCGTTGAAACACAACATAAACTGTCCCAGAATTCCAAACTCTTCTGCTCAACAAATGTCCTGAATGTCTATGTTTGACAAATAACACCCAAGTCAAGCATTGCAACACTGTTAATAAAGCTTTGACTACCGAGCCTGACAATAATAAAGAAGAGGTTAAAGATTTGAAAGAACACAAAATGTTGAAAACATTTTCAAGGATCAAATGAAACAGTTTTGACGAGATTGCACTCTTAAGCAAAATCTTTTCGAACAGTGCAAAGAAAAGGATTGTTTAATAGAAAACAGTTTCTAGAACCAAAAATGATTTGAAATGGAAGAAAACAGAAATATATAGAAAATTGCTTTAGAAAAGAAAATTAAGCAACATTGACAAACATCATTTCAAAAGAGGTCAATCTGCACAAACTGATCATATGATACTAAATCCAAAATTGTTATGATTGCAATCCTCGAAACAAGCTATCGGTATTTGAAAAACCTTCTGTCTGAAGAAAGCTCGGGAGTCCATGCAAAGCGGTATGACGGGAATACCATTCTTAAAATGGATACTATTGTGGTTCCTGATTCTGATGAAACATTAGAGCTAAGTGAAAAGAGTCGTTCAAAAATGCTTTTGAAAGAACAAGATCCATTGTTTGTGAAACATAAAGTGAACACGAAACCCATTAGCTTGATATTCTTCATAACGCTTACTACATACGATTTGTTTCGACAACTGAATGTATATAGTGAACATGCCTATTGGGAAAGCGACTTCGTCCCAGCTTTAGACCCATCACATCTTCCACAACCATCATAGTAAGGTTCCAAAGAACTTCCTACATAAGTAGAGTGAATACTAGCTTGAAAAAGCTAACGCCATCTACTAGGCTTTTGTATCCAGGTGTCAAAGAAAGAACCACTGCCACAGCAATCACTGAGGGCACGTGGGGTTTGAACCATACAAAGGCTTATTTTCGAGATGAAATCATTCCCATTTATAAAGAATAAAAAGATATCTTCAATAACTTCAACCAATACTTGGTTGAAGAACTTGCTGATGTCCAAAAAGTCTTTTATCAAATGGAACAGGCTGTCGAACAACATCGCTTGGAGTCCAGAACTTTCGAAGTTAAAATGAATCAAGTTTTGAGTGAAAATGAACGACTCTTGGCACAAGCCATTGATAAGGATATTGTAAAGACTGTTGTGAATTTGTCTGTGAATGCAAGTGGTGAAACTGTGACTGAATGTCAAAAGTGTCTCGAACTCGAGACTGAGCTTGTCAAGAAAAAGGATTTTGTTGATAAAGAAACTTACGATAAACTTTGCAAGTGTTTTACAACTCTTGAAAAACATTGCATAACTTTGGAAGCTGATTCTCAACTTAATCAAGAAATTTTTCAACAAGAAAACAGTGTTTTAAATCAAAATGCTCCGAGTTTTACTCAGTTGTTCGAATTAAATGAATTGAAAGCTCAGTCTCACGCAAAAGACACAGTCATTGTCAAGTTAAAAGAGCAAATTAAGTCCTTAAAAGGAAATGTGGATGAGAATACAGTCAAAATGGACATGGATGAAATAGAGACTCTTAACATTGAATTGGAACATAGAGTGACAAAACTTGTTACTGAGAATGAGCATTTGAAACAGACTTATAAGCAACTTTATGACTCGATTAAACCAAAACGTGTTCAATCAAAAGAACAATGTGATGCTTTAATCAAGCAAGTCAATATAAAGTCTGGGGAAATTTCTGATTTAAATGCAAAACTTCAGGAACAAGGTTTGGTCATAGCAGCCCTAAAAAATGAGTTAAGGAAACTTAAAGGAAAAGCGTTAGATAAAGAGGATACTGTGACCCACTCTGTTGATCCAAAAATGTCTAAGGATAACATGGAACCAATCACACCCAAATTGTTGAATAAAAGGACTGCTCACTCCTCGTATATTAAGCATACCCAGGAAGAGGCCTTGGTCCTTAGGGATATAGTCGAACATGTAAAAGCAAATTATCCTCAAGATCCACTTTTAGAGTCTGCCTTTAGGTATACCAAAGTCATTCAGGATTTGCTTTCACACATAAGTAGATCATGCCCTAGCATCAACAATTGTGGTCCTCAATTAATTGAGGTCATACCGAGGAAAACGGACAAGAAAGTTAGGTTTGCCGAATCATTCACATCCACAGAAAACACAAAACCAGCCTCGACTTCAAACATAGTTTCTAACAAGCGTGTGTTGCATTCTACAGGAGTAAGACTTTCTACTAGTGCTAGCGGATCACAGCCTTCAGGCAATACAAAGAATGATAGGATTCTGCAAGCACCAAGTAGTAATTCGAAGAATAAAGTAGAAGCTCACCCTAGGAACGTTAAATCTAGTTTGAATAAAAAGAATGGTACTGTTAATGTTAATGGATCTGCGGTTGTGCAGAATCTCAAGAAACAAGATGATTCTGATTGTGTCTGTATTCACCGTGATGATTGCATGTCTTCTGATAATTTGTGTGTTTCTAATTCTTTGAATGTTGTGAAATCTCGTGCTAAATCTAAGAAGAATAAATCTAAGAAAGATAGTTGGAAACCAACAGGAAAGGTGTTCACTCAGATAGGATATATTTGGAGACCTACCGGTCGGACCTTCAATATAGTAGGAAATGCGTGCCCTTTAACTAGGATTACCACTACTAATGAAGTGCCTTCTAGGAAACCAATAGTTCTAGACTCTGAATCATCCAAACCTGTGGTTAAATTGGTATACTCAAGGAAACCTAGGAAGAATAAAAATGCTGAGTCTGTTAGCAAAACTAAGGTTTTAAAACCATTGTCTGCTAACAAACAGGAACCCAGTAAATCCTGGGGATCCACAAAAACCAATATTCCATCTACTTCTTTGAATGAATGCAGGTTGTCCAAATCGTCCTCTGGTATTTGGATTCCGGTTGCTCGAAGCACATGACCGGAGATCGCTCTCAGCTCACCAATTTCATCAGTACCTCCTGGGTACATTAAATTCAAAATATCCAAGTAGCAAAGATAATGGGTATTTTGGACTATCATATTGAAATGTTACTATCTCATGGGTTTATTATGTTGAAGTATTGGCATAATCTATTTTCTGTAGGACAATTCTGTGATTCCAATCTCGAAGTGGCTTTTCGTCAACACACATGCTTCATTCAGCAATAAGAAGGGATGATTACCGACGGATCTCGAGGGGATAAACCTGTTATACACTCTCACTTGGGAATATGATGCATCCTCTCCTATTTGTCTAATGCAAAGGTGTCTAAAAACCATTCTTGTATGGCATCGTCGTCTATCTCATTTGAACTATGGTTTCTATCAATCACTGGCAAGACATGACTTGACGTAGTCCTCTTTCTTAAGCTCAAGTTTGAAAAGGATCACTTATGTTCTGCATGTGCATTAGGCAAAAGTTCAAAGAAACCCCACAAACCCAAATCTGAAGATACCAATCAAGAAAACTCTACCCGTTCATATTGATTCATGGGGCTAATGCGTGCGCGAGTGTCAATGGAAAAGAAGTACATCCTTGTTTTGTCGAGACTATCTCGATTTACATAGGGTTATAAAAATGCTTGCGATCAAAAGATGAAGCTTTAGCTTTTATTGTCAACTTTTTGAAGATGATCCAAGTACGACTTAAGGAAACCGTCAGACGCATAAGAACAGATAATGGAACTGAGTTTGTTAATCAGACATGCGGAATATTTTTGAGAAGGTATGGCATATCCATGAAACATCATTGCACGCTCTCCACATTGCAAAACGGTGTTGTTGAAAGACGAAAAATCGTACGCTAATCGAAGCAGCCACGCACTAAGTTTAATTTATGCAAAAATCTCCTTTAATTCTATGGTCCGAAGCGTTGCCAACAAACCTGTTTATACCCAAAATCGTTCCATGATACGTCGTCGTCACGGTAAAACACCATATGAGCTTTTACACGACAAACCTCCCGATCTATCGTATCTACATGTGTTTGGTGCACTTTGCTACCCAACGAATGATAGTGAGAATTTGGGCAAGCTACAACCAAAGACTGATATTTGTATTTTCATTGGATATGCACCCACAAAGAAAGCATTCCGGATTTACAACAGACGTACCAGACGAATAATTGAAACCATTCATGTTGATTTTGATGAGCTGACCGCGAATGGCTTCTGAACACAGCATTTCAGGACCAGCTCATTATGAAAAGACCTCCGTGTATCAATCATTTCAGGACTCGTGCCAAACCCTTCACCTACAACACCATTTGTACCACCTCGAGATCTACTGGATTTTGTTGTTTCAACCAATAGTTGATGATCACTTAAATGTTGATTACATGCACCAGAAGTCATAGCTCCTATACCTGAAGCAGTGCTCTGAACATGCGTATCAACTGGTTCACCTTCCTCACTACATTGATCAAGATCACCATCACCACGTAACTCACATACAACACCAAAACTGCAAACTCCTATTATTTCTCAAGATGTTAAGAAGATAATCATGAATTGAAGTTGCACACATGGGTACAGAATCCGTAATTCGTATTCCAATTCAGAAGTTCCTTCTGATCAATCTCATCATAAAAAAGACGTTATCATACAATTGTGCATCCTATCACCAGTTTCTGAACACAAAAGCAAATGGCGAAGGGACACTCCACTTGAGAATATAATCTGTGCTCATGACAACCAGCATTACCCACACGACTCCAACTTCATAACAAGCCTTATTCTGCTCTATGATGCCTTCCAAACATCAGTCGAACCCAAGAACACAAAGAGAGCATTAACCCAAGCATGTTGGATTGAAGCTATGCAAGAAGGAACTTCATGAATTTTTGAAACGTCTGGAGTTTGGGAAACTTGGTCCTCCTCCTGACAAAGCATTTTGACATCTCTCGTAAGTGGAACTAAAAGGTCAAACTTGATGAGCTAGGAGTATTACTGAAAAATAAGGCTCGGTTGGTCGCTCGTGGTTATCGCCAAGAAGAGGGTATCGATTTCGAAGAGTCATTCGCTCCGGTTGCAAGATTAGAGGCTATACGAATTTTTCTAGCGTTTGCTGCTCACATGAACATGGTCATCTATCAAATGGACGTGAAGACTGCGTTTTTGAATGGTAATCTGCGAGAAGAAGTTTATGTTAGCCAACCGGACGGATTTGTGGATCCAAACAAACCTAACCACGTATACAAGCTTAAGAAAGCTCTTTATGGGTTGAAACAAGCTCCACGTGCGTGGTATGATATGTTGTCTTCATTCCTGATATCCAATGACTTCTCCAAAGGCTCAGTGGATCCTACTCTGTTCATCCGTAGAGAAGGCAACGAACTAATTCTGGTACAAATCTATGTCGATGATATTATCTTTGCTGCCTCTACTCCTGAATTGTGTGATCTATTTGCTAAAATAATGTGTTCAAAATTCAAGATGTCGATGATGGGAAAAATCTCATTTTTCTTAGGACTACAGATTTCTCAAAGTCCCAGAGGCATCTTCATAAACCAATCTAAATATGCTCTTGAATCACTTAAAAAATATGGCTATGAATCTTGTGACCCAGTGGATACTCCCATGGTGGAGAAGTCCAAACTGGATGAGGATAAAGAAGGGAAAGCTGTAGATCCATCACACTATCGTGGTATGATTGGCACCCTCCTTTATCTTACAGCCAGTAGACCTGACCTACAATTTGCTATATGCATGTGTGCCCGGTATCAGGCTCGGCCTACCGAAAAGCACTTAAATGCAGTAAAAAGGATCTTTCGATATCTAAAAGGAACCGTACATCGGGGTCTTTGGTATCCGAAGGATTCTTCCTTTGCACTAACAGCATTTGCAGATGCGGATCATGCTGGTTGTCAAGATACACGCCGTAGTACATCTGGCAGTATACAACTTTTGGGTGATAGACTTGTAAGCTGGTCATCTAAAAGGCAGAAAAGCGTTGCGATATCCAGTACGGAAGCTGAATATATTGCTTTGTCCGGTTGTTGTGCTCAAGTCCTTTGGATGAGATCACAACTTACACGACTATGTCTTTGGATTTAATAAAAGTCCAAAGTACTGAGATAACAAAACGCTATTGCCTATGCTGCAACAGTTCAACATTCCAGATCAAGCACATAGACATCAGGTTTCACTTCATCAAGGAGCATGTTGAGAATGGTGTGATCGAACTTTACTTTGTCAATACGGAATATCAATTGGCGGACATCTTCACTAAAGCTCTTGGCCGAGAAAGAATTAAATTTCTTATCAACAAGCTGGGAATGCGGAGTTTTACGCCGGATACTCTGAAACAATGCCAATGAAGTTGATGAATAGATGGTGGTACCTATTCAAATATCCTGTATCAACTTAAATACCTAAAATCAGAAAAAACACAAAAAGATTTTCATTTTAACCTTTTATTTTTATAAAATCATAAATCCAAAAAATATTTTCTTTTATTAAAATTTACAAAAACCAAAATCCAAAATGAAAAAATGAAAAAATCAAAAAGAAGTTTTACAATGGCATGTCTTCTGAAATCGATAACATTTACGGTCTTAGAAATGTCATTTAACAATGATACAAGCCTGTAAATGAAGTTCGAGCAGAAGTTTCAAATGTTTTCAAAACATGCCAAATGGCTTTGCTTTATTTCAATAGCAACCCGTCATCAATCTTAAAGTAAGTATTCAAAAAGAAAACTTGGCCTCTCAACGGGATTTATTCTCGGGCATGGTCTACTTTATGACCATGCAAAGGCTTGTGATTACTTTGCATCACAACCCGTGCTTCCTATATCTATAAGTGTACGTTTCAGTGCATCTATGTGAATAAATAAGAGAAATCTTATTATATCTTGGTGTTTGTTTGTTTGTCACATACAAAATCAGTCCCTCGTCTGAAAATAATTTTCAAAGATACTTTGAACTTCTCAAACAATGTCTACAGCTCTTTAAATAGAAAACGGGTCATTGTTTGAGGGGGAGAGAATGTCAAATTTCTTTGTCATGATCAAATGAGCTGTAAAATGGGAAAAAGATTTTCAAACGATAACGTAATATTTCATGATAGAAAGTTAATTAAGTTTAACTCGATTGTGCTTTATGTGTTACTTGTTTTATGCCTTTAGGGTGTAGTTTTGCTAAATTATGTCTATAGGTATGAGAGTTTAAAACATTAGGGATCAAGTGTGCTATTTGTTTATCTTGAATATACCTTATAAAACCTAATTGGCAAGATTAATAAGTTGTGTGTAGATGAGGGGCCAAATGTGCCAAAGTTAAAATTGAGTTATAACACCAACACCCCCCACCCGTCCTTTCACTGTTATTCACGCACACAAACTCAAACACACACACGCACACTCTTCAAAATCGCACCTCCCAAAAACAAGCTAAGTCAAATCGAACGAGTGAAGTCCATTGTGGACCGAACGAGTGAAGTCTGTTGAGGACCGATCGAGTGAAGTCTATTGTGGACCGAACGAGTGAAGTCTGTTGAGGACCGATCGAGTGAAGTCTATTGTGGACCGAACGAGTGAAGTTTTAGTGTGGACCGAACGAGTGAATCATGTGAGGATCGAACGAGTAATTCCTTGAAAGGACCGAACGAGTGATTAATATGACCTAACCAAGAGTTTCCTAAATGAGAGGACGAACGAGCACATGTTTGGTGAGATCGAACGAGCCACATGTTCTAAGGACGAACGTGTCTTGGTGTGCATGGACCAAAACAAGTGTAATTTTCAGTGCCAACTCGATCTAGCAATTTTTTTTAGGACCGAACGAGTGTTATTCTTTGAGACCAACGAGTAAAGTTTCAACACTTAACAATTTTTTGACATAACACACTTAAAGATCAAATTTTTTTCATACTAAGATTAAATTCAACAAATCTCTTTAGTTTTTAAAATAGACAGAAATGCCTTGACAAAACCAAGGTTAACTACATTCGACTTAATTGTTAGGATAGGTGCCTTTGTCTTACACGCAATTAGTCTATCTAAGTAGATTGATCTTCAAAAGTGCTAAAAGTCATAAAGGTTCTCATGAAGGAATGATTGTGTTTTTTATAAACTGCACTCACTCTTTCTTAAACAGACTCATGGAAATCTCAATAGCGGATCAGATTGCTTTGGATGATGCATTGGTGACTACGACCATACGGGGGTGACCTACGGCTTCTACAAAGGACCATATGATTTATCATATGTTGTTCTCATCTTAAAAAGGTCAATCCTCATAAATACACTTATCTTGTGAATATGTTCATTAATAGTGTAGACTTTTTGGTGAATAATAAGATGTGCTCGAGTACAAATTTTTTCATGAATTTTCTTCGCAATTCAAAATTTTAAATAATAATACTTGAACATCTGATAATCCCGTATAAGTTGAGGGGGAGCAATAACATGTTCCAATCTGCTATCATATCTCATTTTGTCCCTGAACGGTTAATCAATTGATATCCAAAATATCAAGAAAATTAACAATTTGGATAAGGAGAGAAAAAAGTGATTAACTTGGACTTAATGAAGATGACAGAAGTGATCAGAATAAAATGGACTCAATGCACTCCACACCTATCAGCACTACGATTACGAAGCACATGTTAAGGGAGTTTTTAGTGTTGATGAAAAACTCTCAAAGTGTAAATATTTTAGATATTTAGATCAAACACTTTGAATGAAATTTTCACTGTTTTTTTTGGAAGGTCGTGACGAAATACCTAAAGACCGACCATGTTCTTAAAATTTTTGAAGTATAAGCGGTTTAGCTAGGTATTCCAGATACCATGACCAACCCAGAACCGAGGGATCTACCAGGGATATCCACTAGTTAGTGAAGAAGTTCCCCTTAGGTAATGATTAAAAATGAGAAAAAGTGAGAATTGGGAATAAGGCCGACTGAGCTGGAGCACACTGAACAAACCCACAAGGTGGTTAGTTATGAAGTCTCGGTATGCATTGAAGGGGTTGAAGAATGAAAAAGAAATGTAAGGATAAAGGGTGAAAATAAAGAAGCCCTCCATACACTTAGGCAGAAACCGGGTCAATACATATGCTGTCAGAAACACTCAGTGTTGTCTGACATTGAAGACAGTCATGGACCCAGTGACGCTATGCACAACCCCCTCCCAGCTACTCAAAGTCAGAAAGACTTTGTTTCAAAACTCACGGAGATACACTCATTTCTATTGACTTTCTCACTCCGAGTTAGTTGATATTGAAAAGGTGGCACTCAGCTCCAGCCTCCGATCACTAAAATCAAAGTGCACTATTGAGTCTAGAGCCAAAAGAGATCATCCATAAATCTCATTAGGACACTTGTCAAATTATTCTTGCTAAGTCACACAATGTGAATTACAAGATACATCTTAAGAGTCCTTCGCATTATCCTTGTGATTTTGCCAGAACATCAGAGTGAATTCATTCACAATGAAGATGGAAATCCTGCTTGAGCCAACATCAAACAAGCTCATGGTAGGTAACTTGTGCGATTCTTTATGAATCAAACTTGTGACAACTGGAAAGAAACGATGGTGCGATTCTATAAGAATCAAACTTGTTCCAGGAAATGGATCAACGGTTGTTAGTGAATTTTTGAAATGATAAACACTCTCGGTGTGTCACAAAAACAATTTTGTAAGTGATACACCGATTGATTTTCAAATCAATTTTCTATATCAATCGGTGAGATAGTAACTCACTGGTTCACTCTTATCGTGCTGTCTGCTTTGAGACGTTCCGATAATGAGAACATGCTGAGTACGATGAATCTAATACTTATGTGTTAGAAAGATTCAATACTTCAGCTGGAAATCCTGTCAAGAAGATTCTTCTTAAATTGAATCTATCTGATCACAGGTCGATCCTCACGGATCCGAAGGTTTCTCCAACCAAACCTGGGCGAATGACAAAGCCATATTCGTCCCCCTGCTTTATTGCTAACTGTTTTATGCAGGCTATTTAAAATGGTGGTGGAGGTCCCTGATTCCAGCTGTCTCACAAGATCCATAACCACATGCTCATACCCGACCGACAAACATAAAGTCATCATGAAAGCTCAAGTACATGTTTCAAGACTTCCGCTACTCTGATACCACACATCTTTCTAGAAGTGTCAAAGTGTTAAAGTTAAAGAATTTCAAGAAAGATGCAACATTAAAGCTTTTCAAGAATGGTATGAGCATGTCGGTCCAGAAGTCGCAAGTCCACAAGATGGCAAAGTTACAAGATGGCGTAGAGATTGTGCTTGGTTGATGATCTCAAGATGCTCAAGATCACAATGTCAAATACAAGTTCAAGGAACAAGCTCAATCCAAGAAGTCAATGATCACTACAACATATTCACAAGAGAAAGTCAAGAGTACGAGCTAAAGACTAAGGATAAAGCATAGTATGCTAGGTTTAAAGTTTGTAAATTGGAGTGACCTCCCTTAGGGGGAGATTGTTGGAAACACAAAAAGTGTCGGTCACTTCCAAGTTGTATCAAGTCTTAGCTCGTAGTTAGAATTAGGATTAGATTAGTAATCTAGTCCGGCCCAAGGCCCATGGGAGGCCCAACTCATCCCATGGCCGGCCCAAATAGAGTATAAATAGACCCTCTCCTAGTCTTGGAGAGGGTTGGTTGTTCCATTTTTCATACATTTCATTAATACATTTGACTTCTCAAACAATGTCTACAACTCTTTAAATAGAAAACGGGTCATTGTTTGAGGGGGAGAGAATGTCAAATTTCTTTGTCATGATCAAATGAGCTGTAAAAAGGGAAAAAGATTTTCAAACGATACCGTAATATCTCATGATAGAAAGTTAATTAAGTTTATCTCGATTGTGCTTTATGTGTTACTTGTTTTATGCCTTTAGGGTGTAGTTTTCTCTAACATACCAACCCACATTTCACTATTGTTCTTGGTTGATCTTAAGATTACTAGTATTCTACAAGTTGTCAGAATAGTAATCTTCAAAATATCTTTGTTTAAGCTCCAGAATGCGTGCCTTTTAGTCAAGTTTCACCAAGTACTCTATAATTACTGCAATTCTCAAATATGAACGATTAAGTAACATAATCATACAAAATGGGTTGATTACATAGGATAAATGATGCTATAAAATAGACGTTATTTGATGTCATCAATACTCCCGAATGAAGATTCTGAGTGTTATTAGAATAACGGTTGATAAATAGTTTGGGTATGGATATTAGAGTGAGATTGTTGTAAGAAGAGCAGATCAGAAGGAATATACATTTAAAGAAGCTGATTTTTCTCGATTTCATTTGAATGATATTGAAGATATGTT
This sequence comes from Tanacetum coccineum, assembly GCA_026074375.1. Taxonomy (NCBI): domain Eukaryota; kingdom Viridiplantae; phylum Streptophyta; class Magnoliopsida; order Asterales; family Asteraceae; genus Tanacetum; species Tanacetum coccineum. The sequence goes on from BQNB010000749.1 coordinate 104,641, forward strand.
TCTACTCTATGTACATCACAAACTTCACAACCTCACAGGAGATGAAATAGTCGATCTGGTAAATGCTCTATGCACTTTTACTCGTGGAATCATTATTCAGAGAAGGGTTGAAAATGTACAGCTTAGAGTGGAAAGTTATCAGAAAAAGCTCAACATCACCAAGCCACAAACCCCATGTGATGGAATTTCGTTCAAAGAGCCAGACACCATAGTTTATGAACCAATAGAAGTTGTATATCTGAACAAGAGCAACCGGAAGAGACTTATGCGGGCTGATGAGCTTTATAGTTTTAGTGACGAAATGCTCGAGTGTGTTCGTGATAATCTGCATGAGATGCTGCATAACTTCATGTTGGGCTACAATCATGGTATGCCGAAGAGAGCTTCAACAGAGAAAGATCAGAAACAGACTAATGAAATTGTGAAAATGATAGACAACCTTGATGATGTGTCATTTTATACACTATTTCAGGGTCATTTAACCCCCTAAATCATGCAAATAATCCCAGATTATGTGCTTAATCGTTTGTTTCAGGTTTTTAGCACTTGGATGGCATTTGGAGGAAATACATGTGACTTGGGCTCATTTGGAGAAGAAACGGACAAGACTACGGCTCTACACCAAGTATCTTGAAGAACCACGCATATAGAGCGTGGAGACGGTGTCGCCAGTATAAAGCGACGGTGTCGTAATTTTCAAAGTGACGGCGTTGAGGATTTTGTGATGGCGTCAGAACGTAGCCACCTTAAAGTGGATCTAGAACCATCGACGTAGTGACGACGTCATGGCATCAAAGTGACGTCGTTGAGTCATTTTTCCTATATATACAAAACCAATTTTAGGGTTTTTAGAGTATAACTTTGTATAACTTTTGGGAGACGAACCCTAATCATTCTAGCAGCTTTTAGGTCGTCTTTAGGGCCTCAAAAACCTATTGTAACTACCTTTAATCCATGTTTTAATCAAGTAAGATTATTTATCTTTAATCATTCAATATGTCTATGTGTTGTTTGATTGATTTATGTTCTTGCTTTCTTTATAACATGCTAGGCTAAACCCTCCTTTGTATTTACTTATGATTGTATGAAACTTAGATTTTAGATCCTTTTAATGTTGATTCTTGTGATGGATGTGTGCGTTAGGCTTTAGAAAACTAGCCATAAGATATTAAATTGACATAGACGTCTAAGGAAACATGAATGTGTAGAAAGGATACCATCGGTAACAGTCTACATACTACCTTACCCCTAATATGGTTGATCCCTCTTAAGATATGTCAATTGCATTTAATATACTCTTAGGGGCCTTGTAATAGTCTTCATACTACCTTACTTGTGCGTTGCCTTAACGGAATATTAAATAGACAGTGGGTTCGTGTAATTCGTTCATGACTTAGGAAATACTTACACAGATCATCACAAGTGTGACAAAGCAACAAGATTAGGAGAAGCAATCTAAGGAGTAGTACATGATTAAATAAATACATCTTTCTATTATAAAGTTATCACTAGTAGTTTAGATATATAATTAGTTTAATTAGATAAAACAAACCAACCTCTCAAACCAATGATATTTTACTGCTTTCATAAAAAATATTAAAATACAAAAAGAATCTTTTCTCAACCCCGTAGACCTCTGTTAGATCTTGATCAAGCCTTCCCAATATATTCCCCTAGAGAACAATAATAACCCGCAAGTCTTGCCTATAATACACTACAACGATTAGGTGCACTGCCTAGGGAATTGTAAAAGTTCTTGTTGAACTCTAAGGACAACCACATCAAGTTTTTGGCGCCACTGCGTAGGGAATAGTTAGGTTCCGACCATTGTTTAACTTAGGTCTACTCGCCAACCAACCCAATGAGACTGATATGAATGACCTTGAGTCTGATGATGAATTGGTGGATACACCCCCTTGTTTCTCCCTTTCCTTATTCAGATAATGATTCGGATGACGGTGAAGTTCTTAATGAGTTGAGTGAATATGAGAATGCTGGAGTACTACCCTGAGAAAAGAATAATTAATAGTTTTGACAGGGATGACCTAGCATTCCAATGCATGATTGGCTTTAGGAAGTTTACTGCCTATCTCGACCCTTTTCTACCAATGAATATTATCTCGTGTAAAGCCTATAACACAATAATGGTAGAAGAACTAGAGGGCACAGGAAAGAACCTAGTTGCCATCGTTAAGGATGTTTACGTGTTTGTCGGGAGTTTTACCTATATCACAGATTTCATGGTCTTAGAGGACATAGGAGAATTTATCATGAGAGATATGGTAGAAGTCTTGATAGGTAAACCCTTTAGAAAAATCACTAAGCTTAGATATGACTTTGCTAAGGGATTGGTCTCATTCACTAAGATCTTCGACACCTACATATTTAGGATGCCTCGTACAATACATAGGCTCAAAAACTTTAATTGGAGTATATAACAACCCAAGAATTTTCATCAAATGCAAAACCTATTTTACTATTATCACAATTATACGGGGAAATTTTTCGCTTTATTACATTACTTGCATTGTCAATATCTCATTATGCAAGGTAACTTGCATAACTAAAGTAGACAAGCTCACACAACCTATCTATGGCCATCCTGTCTTCATATATGTCAAGCAAACATCACAATATGTCAAGTCAATATCATCATATCCTTATTACAAAGTACATTATTCCTATAATGTACCATTCACAACGTTATATTAAAACGGGCTTTAAACCGTTATCATATACCTCTAAACCCTAATTCCATGAAGGTTTAATATCTAAAGTGAATATACAAGCTAATAAAGCATATATGCAAGTAATATAACTTTTCATTTGAAATATAAACTATAACACCTCGTGTTTTAGGTCATTGTATGACATTATGTAATTCACAATTTATTTTTAGGGTTTTACGCGTTTGCTCTTAAACCGTAAACGTTAAGTTAAATCGCGTAAACTAAAAATGATCATGCCATGTAACGGGCATTAAACGATTAAAATTTACATCAAGCAAGTTGTTTTTATAAGATCTATTATGAGGATAATTAATACATAGTTCATCTTAATTTTATTGCTACGTAAAATGCTTACGTTTCGCGATAAAACGTGTTTCGGCATTCCCGGAAGCACCAAAACCTAACTACGCTTAAACGAATACCCACGATTATACCCAATACCCAAAATAATCAATATAACATCACATGGGAGCCTATGTGGCCGAAATTTCAAGGATAGGACCAAGAATTTTCAACTTACTCAAAATATCTAGGTTAAGAAAGATCATAGGGAACCAACTCTTACACCATGAACCACTTGACTAATTAACCTTGTGCAAGTTAGAAGTGACCATACGTGTTAGGTCCAATTAGATATTTTCACTATAAATAGCATGCATGCACTCTTTCTTTCATAAACACTTAACCAAAAATCACAAAAATCTCTCCTTTGTCCTCTCTATACCCCACGGCTCAAAATAGTTATTTTGGGTAATCCATTGCTTGATTTTCTATCATTATACAAGCATACTCACATCATACTTAAGGTATTCTAAGGTGGTTCCAAGGTTTGGTTCACCATTTGCAAGGAAGGAATCAAGAAAAGAAAGAAAGGGTTTACTTGGGAAAAATTAGGGTTTCATTCTAATTTTTCAAGCCAAGAGTTTGAATCACAAGGGTGTGATTGGTTTTCTTTTCTCTACTCATCCACACAAGGTTATATATAAAGCTTAATCATTTCATAACTAAGATTTTATGTGTTCATATGTTATATTTAGCTAAATCACCATTTAGGGTACTTTTGAATATGTAAAATGAATATTTACTTATGATCATTGTTTTGTACACTTATTTACATGTCATATGGATGATAATATTATGTTAAAAGGAATGTATAAGTGTTTTAACATGTTGGTTAAGTATAAACATGTTTAAGTGCAAATTAGGGTTTCTAAAAGTCAACTTATGAGTTACAAGTGAAAATGGTAAAATAACATGTTAATCTTGTTATCTTGGACTCACATGAACAAAACATGACCTAATGGACCTAATATATGTAAGACATAAGATATTAAGGGTTCTAATGGGTTTGTAACAAAGTGGTAAAGCTAAAAAGTCCTAAAAACAAGTTTTAAACACATTTTGGAAAAAATATCTTAAGGGGCTGTTTGTAATTCGAAATTTACATATATGTTTTATGATTTTATAAAATACTACATGTCACAAGGATCGAGGGGTCATAAAGAACTCGAAAAACCGATTAATAACGAAGAAGATACGCTATTTACAAGTTTACGATAGTTAATACTTTTATAAAACAATTTTTATAAAAAGTACTATTCACCACAGAAACTTATACTTTATAAACATCAATAATATGATAAAACTTTCAATTACGAGAACGTGTTCGAAAGAATCGCTAAAAACGGAGCTATAACGAATAAGATACGACAAAAACGGGTTTTACGTTAATTAAAAGTATAAAAACGATTATATAGCTGTTATGAACAGTAAAAACACTATTCATCACAGAATCTCAAAAACCTAAGAATGTGATTTTATGATCACTCGTCTTAATACGAAAGCGTGGGCGTAAGAAACACGAGAAACGGGCTTAAAACGACAAAGTTATGTCATTTTTACTAAAGGCGTAATTATAAACGTTTTTACTTTATAATGACGATTTCACTTAAACAAATAGATGGTGATATAGCTATATATATATATATATATATATTATTAGTTATCGAAGTGCTATATTACTAGGGAATTTCATAATGAGGCTTCTTCAGATGGCGTATTGACGAGTTGTTGGATTTACGATTTAAAGTGTCCTAACTCCTCGTACGTCATGTCATGACCTCTTAAATTATGATAGCCCGAACGATAGTACGATGATAACTATATAGGATTATATACAGTTGTTGTTAGACAACTGTTGTTATTGTTAGATAACGTGCTTGAATACTGATTAGACATTTATTTACTTAGGTTGCTTTCGAGCGTGTTAGCGAACGCATTTTTTCTTGGGATATTTTGTTATCAGTTTACTCACCTCAACGGTGAGTTCATAGCCCCATGTTTTACAATTATTAAAATTATATGTTTATTGTTTTGCGGCGTGTGAAACCATATGCTATGTTTTACATATTGGACAGAAAGTGTATCATTTTATCAATGATTTACGTTTTGTCCATAAGTAGCGGATTACCAACTTTGACCATGAATCGATGGAACTATCAATTACTGGAATTTGTGAGCGGTGAATAATTATAAGTAGATCTTATTTGGGATTGGACCTCCCGTTTCGGTTCGACTAGCTATCACTGGAGAATCTCGAACGTATATCATGTCGGATACTGGATGTTACGGTTGAAAACATCACTCACGGGCATTGTAGGGCATTATTGATAGATCTGGTATTACAATTATGGCTCGAGCTTCAGGTGTCATGAGCTTTAGGTTTAAAGTTAATTACATTTTTGTGTTGTCTGCATGAGTTTGAATTATCACTAGGGAAAGGTTGCGGGGTCTCATTATACATTTACCTAAACCTATGTTATTCACTCAACATTATGTTGACATTTTTTTAAATGCATTGCTTTTTAAGGTATTAAGCACGAGGGTGTGAAAGGATACAGTGGTGGTTTATATGATGATTAGTCATGCATTAATGATTAGTAGCTTTAACATTTTGTGTATCTTGTTTGGGCTGGAAATCTTGTTTATTAATAAACAAGTAAACAAGTAAAGCTTCGGGCTTTTGTAACACATACTTTATTAAATTCAATGTATCAGTTTTAAACGACTTTTTGGTCGTTCTTATTTTATCTTGTGTTGTTGATCTGAGAAGTAACACGCCCCGGACCCTTATTCCGCTGCGACCTAATTTGGGGGTGTTACATGTTACATTTATTCTACCATTAGATTTTTCTACGGATGGGAAATGGTGTTAATGGTAAAACCCATCAAGTTTCACCGTTATAATTGTTTTGTGTAATGGGTCGATATAGGCGATTTTGTGTAACGGGTTGATATGGGTGATTTTGTGTAACGGGTTGTTATGGGTGATTTTATGTAAATTGTCTGGTGGTTTGTGAAACTGGTCGATATGGGTAATTTTTATACATGCCGAAATGGCCTGGTAACCCCAAAATCTATTTGCTATAGGGTCTTAGAATTATATTATTAGGGTTATACTTATAATAAAGAATTGCTTAAAAGTTATAAGATGCTTACAATATGCGCTTATTGACATAGTGACAAAATCACCCATCATGCTAAATTCCTAACTTATATGAATATACATATATTCTTCTAAATAATGTTATTTTCTATTATCATATTATGAACATGATTTCTTGATTACCTTATTTCCTTGGACTGTAAAAAGTAAACGACGGAGAGGTTTCAATAGATGTACCCGACAAAATTCTTATAGATGCGGATGATGACCCGGTAACGTCTATTATCGATTTTACTTATCCAAACATTTTAGATAACATAGATGATGTGTCATACTTCCAAGAAAAGGCCATTCATGCTCCAACAAATGAAGTTGTGGACACTATAAATGATTATTTGTTGGAAAAAGTTCTCCAGTGTTCTGAACCACGGGCTTGCGTTAGAAGTAGGGGTCCCGATAATGTTGTTGAGAAATATTGATCAACCAAATGGATTGTGTAATGGGACAAGACTTCAAGTTTAAAAATTAACAAGAACTTTTATTAGTGCACAAATCATTAACGGAACACACTTTGGAAAGAAGGTTATCATACCCAGGTTGAGAATTACTCCGTCCGATAAACGATTACCTCTTAAGATCGTCAGAAAATAATTTCCTTTGTCAGTCTCATTTGCCATGACGATTAACAAAAGCCAAGGTCAATCGCTTTCAAAGGATGGTTTGTACCTGCCACGTCCTGTTTTTACACATGGACAAATATACGTTGTTGTATCAAGAGTGAAAAGCAAAAAAGGTTTGAAGGTTGTCGTTTATGATCAGGATGGAAATATATCTAAAACTATTACAAATGTCGTCTACAAAGAAGTAATGCAAGGTCTATGAAAAAGCCGTATCGTATAAGAGTTCGACAAATATACTTATCACAAGCTTTTGACTATATTTTTAAGTCTAATTAATTATTGATCACAATCTACTTTTACATACATTTTCAATTGACAATTAGGTGTTCACGGAATGGACATTGGCAATTGACTTGATTAGCGCTCACATACGTCCTTTCATATCCAAGACCATAAAAGCTGAAGACCAAAACGCATAGATGTTTAATATAATAATTGTTACAAACTCAAATGTTTATCCAATAATTTACGTATAAATCTGATTATTTCTTTCATATATTAACAGAACATGTTTATGTTCAGTGTTTTTCTTACTTTATTTATGCATATAACTTCTTACCAAATCAATTCTTTAAAATACACCCGGGGTTACACGAGTCTTTAAGCTGGTGAATAAATAAATGCTTGATTTATTTAATGATCAAAGGTAATTAAATTTTGTCATAAACCTTACATGTTTTTAAATATAAAAAAACATTTTTTACAAAATTTAAACAAAGTATTTCTTGTTTTTAAGAAAAGATTTAATTCAAAATAAATATTTGAATTCAAATTTTCACCCTAAAAACAGATAAAACTGCCCTAGAAAATACCTCCCCAGAACAGGACAAAGCTGGGAGCGTCCTACAAGGGGCGGCCCCCCGATAGACCCAGGCGGCCCCCTGATTGATTAGGGGGCCGGCCATGTATTTAAGGGGGTCGACCATGCAAATGAGCTCCCAGCTTTGCCTATAAATAGTGAACTGTTCCCACAAATTTTTTCCCTTTTGCACATATTTTTCTTTCTGTCTAAAATCAGCAAACACATTTCTAATACTTCTAAACCTTTGATCATTTAATCTTTATAAGCATTTGTTTCCAAGTGATTCAAGCTTACCTCTCCAAGTGCAAGAGAAGAATACCCGTAATCGTCAAGATACTAAGTATTATAGTTTAGGTTGTGTTTACGTAACGTTGTTACGATCGGGTTGTACTTTGTAATTCATTCATATCTCTTGTAATTGTGTGTAATAGTTAGATCGGGTAGATTGTGTAAGTATTTAGGTGAAGTAAATACTTGTGAGAGCGGTTTGTATTTTAGACCTCAAAATACAAGTGTGAGTGGTAGATCGGTTCTAGCTAAGATTAGAACTCGACATTAGGCTTAGTGTCGAAAATTGGTGTAAGCCTTGAGTGTACGGTTTTCTCCACCTAAAGGGATCTTGTTGACATAGTGAAGTGAACTCTCGAGTCGGATACTCGAGGAGTATAGGAGGGCGAAGAGGAATTTTGTTATCGAACCACTATAAATCTTCGTGTTGTGGTTTGATCATTCCAACTCTTATCTCTTGTCTCATATTTATTATTATGTAGATTAATATTGTTTATTTACTTATCTTGATTATTCATATTGAGTGCATAGTGATATCACTTAAACTTGAATCTACAATTTTAATATACCAACATTAACTAAATTTAAGAAACCGGTAAACTATCCAACCTCCCCCCCTCTAGTTTTCACAGCATTCTTAAAGAAATTGTGTTAAACTTTTTGAAAAAATCAATTGTTAAAAGACTTCTCTTCTAACGCTAAGGGTAAGCGCACTTATGCGTACACTCTCCTTTGTCGTTGAGGTCCGGGTTGTAATCTGAGTGTGATTACAAGCCCTAGAATATGATTAGAAATGACATGTTTCAAAATGTTTGAACTCTTGCTCGAACTTTATTTAGACACTCGTGTCAATGTTAATCGACATATCTAGGTACGTAAATATTATCGATTCTAAGAGACATGTCGAGAAGATTATTTTTTGTATTTTTAAATTTTACGATTTTGTATTTTCTTTTTAAAATTTTATATTTTGTATTTTGTTTTATATGTTTTATATTTTTGTATTTTGTTTTTAAGTATTTACAAGTCGATGTTTGATTTATCAAGCTAATTCATTTGCTAGAACCTTCAGCTCTTGTAGAGTTAAATATCTCATACCAAATCTTCCAACAAGGTACTCAAACCTTTCTTTTGAAAGAGCTTTCATAAATATGTCGGCTAACTAGTATTCAGTTCTTACAAAATATAATTTTACAATACCCTTTTCAACCTGTTTTTTGATGAAATGGTAACGAACGACCATGTGTTTGGTGCGGGAATTCTGGATTGGGTTGCACGAGATGGCTATAGCTGACTTCGAATTGCAGTACATCGGTATTTTGTTAAAGTGAAAGCCATAATCTGTAAGCTGAGTTCTCATCCAAAGGACTTGAGCACAACTTGCAGATAAAGCAACATACTCGGCTTCTGCAGTTGACATCGCGGTGCAATCTTGCTTTTTAGATGACCAACTAATGAGCTTATAGCCTAGGAATTGTATTCCGTCAGAAGTGCTCTTACATGTATCGAGACAACTTGCATGGTCAACGTCTAAAAAAGCGGTTAGTTCAAAACCAGAATCCTTTGGATACTAGAGCCCCATGTTAATGGTCTTCTTTAGAAACTGAAAGATCTTTTTAACCTCTTTGAGGTGTTTTTTAGTTGGTCTAGCTTGATAACGTGCACAATAACATGTTGCATGCACTAAGTCTGGTCTGGTAGATGTCAGATACATGAGTGACCAGATCATGCTATTATATTTCGTTTGATCTACGGGTGTACCACTTAATTATGCATCCAGCGTAGGTGATGTAGCCAGTGGTGTACCAATGCTATTATATTTTTCCATTACATGCTTTTTAAGAATATCTAAAGCATACTTAAACTGGTTTATAAAGATAACTTGTGGGGATTGGTGAACCTGAAGTCCTAAAAAGAATTCTAGTTCCCCCATGATGGACAATTTGAATCTGTTGTGCATAATTTTTTCAAACTTTTTAGAAAGTTTTTGGTTTGTGGACCCAAAAATTATGTCATCGCCGTAAATTTGCACAAGCAGGATGTTCTCTCCGTATCTTATTGTAAATAGGGTTGGGTCTATAGTTCCTTAAGTGAAACCTTTTGAGTTCAGGAATTTATAGTGTTCATCATACCATGCTCTTGGAGCCTGTTTCAGTCCATAGAGTGCTTTCCTGAGGCGGTAGACTCTTTTGAGATGATCCGGATCAACGAACCCGTCTGGCTGACTTGCATATACTTCTTCTTTTAGTGGACTATTTAGAAAAGCCGTTTTGACGTCCATCTAATAGATAGTAAATGATTTGTGTGCAACGTAGGCAACGAAAATCCGAACAGCTTCCAATCGAACGACTGTTGCAAAAGATTCTTCAAAATTGATACCCTCTTTCTGACGATATCCCTTAGCCACAAGTCGTTCCTCATTGCGAATTATAGTATTGTCTTCATCCTTCTTATTCTTCCATAACTACTTTAAATCCATAACGGTTTTTCCAAAGGGTTTGTCAACGTGTTCCCAGACTCCGAGTTTGTCGAACTGATGAAGTTCTTCCTGCATTGCTTTAATCGCGCGTGATCAGTCATTGCTTCCTTAATGTTCTTTGGTTCATCTTTACTCACTGTGAGTGCTAACATACGCATTTTAGGATCTGTAGCAAGTTGTCATCTAGTATGCATTGGCTTTGATGGATTTCTACAAACTTGTTCTAATGGATGGTCTTTTGTCTAATGGTAGTCGGAATGGTATCTTCGGTAGAATTCATGCATGTTTGATGGATCAACATTCCATGAGGATGACTCAGCAACTTCTGTACCAGTGTACATAAAGGGTTAATAAATTCGTCTTTGTTAAACTGTGCATTTACTGCTTGATTGTTGTCGTTGTCCTCGGTATTGACTTTTTGATGGAGTTGATGGTTCTAATTATAACACCCTGTGTTTTCAAGTCATTGACGACGTCGATAAATCTACTATGTATCTTTTGTATTGTACGCGTTTGTTTTAAATCGTAAACGTTAAGCTAAATCGCGTAGGCTAAAATTTAGCGTTCAATGTAAACGGGCATCAAACAATTAAATGTTTACATCAAGCAAGGGTTAAGTAATTATTTTGAGGATAATTATTAACTTTGTTCATTTTATTTTTATTGGTTGCGTAAAGTGATTACGTTTCGCAATAAAATACGTTTAGGCATACCCGGAACCACCAAAACTTTTCTACGCTTCAACAAATACCCACTTTTATACCCAATACATAAAAGTTACAAAAATATATCATATATATCATACATATGCCGAAATTGTTGCAATTTATACAAAGATATATAAGAAAAATCTTGCAAGTTGGTTTTGTACATCACTTTTGCATTTAACATAGCCATACCTTGTCACTTTTGACCATAAGTCCTTCCCTAAGACCCTCATTGTGTTTCTTGACCAACTATTGCAATCTTTTTGACCAATACTTACCATATAATACTAGTGTACATCTAAGAGAGCTCATACTTGCAAGACTTAGCCAAAAATCAAAACAATCTCTTCCTTTTCTCTCCCTATATGCCACGGCTTGAAACACCCTCCCAACCAAATCCATACAAAATTTTATACAACCTATACACACATATACACATCATATCTAAGATATTCTAAGATGTTTCCAAGCATTGGTTAGCCATTTGCAAGTAATTATCAAGAAAAGGGAAACTAGGGTTTTATTAGGAAAACTAGGGTTTTCTTGGTTGCAAGCTTTGGATTTTAATCTAAACAAGGGTTTAGATTGTATTGGTCATCATCTTCATTCATCATAAGGTCATCTTGAACTCTTTATGTTCTTACAATTTTCATTATATGCATATGTTAGTTCATTATAGCTTGAATCACCATTTAGGATTTTTAAACATGTAAAATGGAGTTTTTACTTGTGATAATCACTTTGTACACTTTTACATATGTTGTGATATTGATTATATCATGTTAAAATGGATGAGAAAGTATTGTACCATGTTGTGTTGGTGTAAAAATGGATAAATACAAATTAGGGTTTATAAAGTTAACTTAATATGTTACAAGTAAAAGAAATGCAAATGACATGTTAATGTTGATTATGAACTTTTATATGATCTATGGACTATATAATATATATGACATAGTATAATAAGAGTTATAAAAGAGTTGTGGTAAATATTATAGTTAAAAAGTGTTTAAAACAAGTTAACTAAGTAAGTATATACATATATCTTAAGGGGCTGTTTGGATTTGAAATCCAAACAGGGGGTTTGACAATTAAAAAAGGTAGTACATCTCAAGACGAGTCCGGGCATGTAAGAAACTCGAAAAACGGATAAATAACGAAAAACTTACGCTAATTACGAGTTATACGATAAAAAACGGATTTATCAATAAGTTTTTTATAAAAATGTATAATAGAAACAAACAAGTTGGTATTTTTAACACATTAATACATTTTTTAGGATTCCACAATGAGAAAATCTAATTTTAACAATTAATAACGAACGAGTTATGAATTTCGCGAGTTTACGACAACTTTCATAAAACAATTTTTATAAAAGTTACTATTCATGACAGAAACTTTTATTTTTGTAAACCTCATAAATATATAGAACTTTCAATTACGAGAATGTGCTCAAAAATATCGCTAAAAACGGAGCTATAACGAAGAAAATATGGCGTATACGAGTTTTACGATAACAAAAACTATATAAATATATTTAGGGTCTGGTGTGAACAGTAAAAGTTACTGTTCACCAGGAGGTCCAAATTATGAAAATGTCAAATTATGATAACTCATCCTAATACGAAAGCGTGGGCATAAGAAACGTCAAAATCGGGCTTAAAACGCAAAAGTTATGCTATATTTACTAAAACGGTAATTATAAATATTTTTACTTATTAAACACAATTTTACCAAAACAATTAAATGGTGATTGAGCTATATAAAATTATATGTGGTTATCAAAGTACTATATTACTAGGGAATTTCATAATGAGGCCTCTTCGGGGTGGCGTATCGACGAGTTGTTGGATTTACGATTTAAAGTGTCCTAACTCCTTATACGTTCACTACATGACCTCTTAATTATGATAGCCCGAACGATAGTATGATGAGCTATATAGGAATATATGATATTGGTTAATCAAAGTACATGGTACTTATACGACCTTAATTTAAATAGGTTGAATCTGTCGATTTGCGTGACGCTTTATCTGTGATAATTAGATTATCAGAACTCAAGGTGAGTTCATAGCCCCACATTTTTACGATTTCAATGATTTATAACTTTGGGGTGGAAACATGCTTTGTTTTATAAATTGGACGCAAGTGTATATTTTATATTGATTACGTTGTTGCCTAAGAAGCGATAACCCACGTATGAGACCATTACCATGACAGTTCAGCTTACGGGCTAGAAGAGGCGAGAATGAGTAGGCCAATTACAGAGAATGTGAGACGCGAATGTTTAGAATAGATCTATTTTGGATTGACCATACTAGAGCCCGTTCGGCGTGATTAGCTATCACCGGGTACGCACGTTATATCATGTACGACATTGGATTTTATGGGATGAACATCTAATCGGGCAGGAAATTTCAATATCTATTATAGCAAGAAAGATTTGTCGATCTTCAGTGTCATGAGCTTAGAAAATATAATCGGGTTTTGTGATGTCTGCATGTGTGCATTATCACTGGGGAAAGTCTTTGCGGTCCCTGCCATATTATGAAATTTATATCAAACTATGATTCACCAACATTATTGTTGACGTTTTAAAGCAATGTTTTTCAGGAGATCAGTAAGCATAAGGTGCCAAGGATACATTGGTGATTTTATTTTGGGATGTCATGCTAAAGATATGGTTGTATTATGTTTTGGGAAACTCATGTGTTGTGAACCAGTATCTTTGTAATAATAATAAGGAACAAGTTAAAGCTTCAGGCTATTTGTATCAAATATTTGTTAAATCAAATGTATCAGTTTTAAAACGACTTTTTAGTCGTTCTATATATATCTTGTGTTATTGATCTATGAAGTAACACGCCCCGGACCCTTATTCCGCTGCGACCCAATTTGGGGGTGTTACACTAATGTTGGTTGATCATTCAATGTAGGTGATGTATCTTGTTGTTGAAGATCAGATACAATGGAAGACTTGTATATACCTTGATTTCTTCCATTGAAGTATTCATCATACATAGGACTAAACAATAGTTCCAACTCTTAAATTGATGATGTATTTGTCAAATCTTCTTTAGAAATAACTTCTAAAACCAGCTTTGAACTTGCAAGTTTATCGTTGTAGTCTTGAATTCTGAGTTTTGTATTGTTATGAACAGAAGTCTATTGTGGTTGGGGCGAGGGGTCGGAGTTGTCATAATTCGACGCCGTTTGTCGTTATGGAACGAGGCCTGAAGTGTTGTCATCAAACGTCATTTTTCATTGGAGCACAAGGCTTGAACTATTGAGTTCAACCGTCATTTCTAAAGTTCATCAAAGTTGATATGAATGGATTATATGATCAATCTTGTCCTCTTGTTGAAAACTCTATATCCCTTCAATTGTGTAGATATCCTACAAAAATGCACGGATCCCCCTTCTCTTTCATCTTGTCAAGGTTTTCACCATATCTGGCTATGTAGCAAGTGCAGCAAAAAATGTGAAGAAATTTGAGAGTTGGTTTCCTTTCATTGATGATGTGATATGGTGTCTTTTTGTATCTTGGAATAATTAGAGAACTATTATGGGTGCAACATGCGGTTGCAATGGCTTCAGCCCAAAAGAATAAAGGAAGTTTAGTAGCGCTTAGCATTGTTTGAGCAGCCTCAACGGGAGTATAATTTTGTCTTTTGACAACGCAGTTATGTTCAGGTGTTCGAGCAATTGTCGTTTGGTGGCTGATTCCTTCTTCTTAAAAGTAGGTCTGAAGTGTCTTGTTTAAGAACTCAATTCCTCTGTCAGTACGGATTGTTTTAACTTAAGCTTGAAGTCCCCATTGATTCAATCTGAGAAAGTTGATTAATACCTTTGGTGTTTCATCCTTTGATCTAAAAAAGTGAGTCCATGTGTATAGGTAATAGTCATCGACAATCACAAGAATGTATTTCTTTTCGTTAAATCTTTGAACGCGCATTAGACCACATAGGTCCATGTGAAGCAAAACCGTCCTTTAGAGCTAGGAGTAGTTTTTTTCTTGAAGTTGCTACGCTTCGCTTTACCCAGTTTGCAAGACAAACAAAGATGATTTTTGACAAACTTCAGCTTTGGTAGGCCATTCACAGTGTCATTCTTTAATATCAGATTTATGGTATCGAAGTTAAGATGAGAAAGTCGACGATGCCATAACCATGTTTGAGTCGTTGAAGCCTTGGCCATAAAGCACATTGGAGTGGGAGAAAAAGATTCATGTAAAGCAATTGTGTAGAGATCAGATCCACGAGTACCAGTAACTAGGTCGTTTCCCTGAAGATCTCTAACAAAGCATGTAGATTTGTTAGCCTTACTATTTTGTAAAGTTGGCGTCTTACACGTGAATTGGACTAGACTTGAACACTACGTATCACGCAGGGGTTATTTATACAAACTAGGAATAGTTTGCTTTTTCTTTCTAGTATAAATACCCCTCATGGCTCTCCATGACAGGGTTGGTGAAATCATTTGTGTGATTCTCATTCTCATTCTTAAGCTAATAAACACATAGTATTTTCCCCACCCTTTCTCTACTTTCTCTCACTAAAAACACAATGATATATCTTATATTCTTTTATCATCCAAGACCTCCTAAAGGTGGTTTTGAATCACGTAATAAGTGGCATCAGAGCTAACCAGGGGTGTTTTGTATTCGTGTTGTGTTGTTCGAGGCTATCAACTTATTACAGCTTATTGAGAGCTTATTTTCGTGGGCTTATTTTATGGGAAAAAGCCACGGAATTGCTTTTTTGTTTTGTTGTGTGATTTTGTTTTATAACAGTTCTTTCTAGCTTTTTGATGAGTTTTTTTTTGTCCCTTTATTTTCCAAAACTCACCAAAAAGCAGATCTGGTCCTTTAATTTTCATCAGCTTATTTTTGAGTTTTTTATAAGATTATTTGGGTGTTTAGCAGATTCTGTGGGTTGTTGGGGTTTAACAGCTTATTCTGTGGCTTAGTCCATAGCTTTTTATGTGCTCAAAATATTATTTTCGAAGCAAATTTTTGGGTTTTTTTTAAGACTGCGGTTTATGCTATGAAGGTTGCGGAATATGTTAGGCAGACTGCGGTTTATGTTTTACATACTGCGGTTTATGTAAAACACTCCACTGCGGTTTATGTTTTGATTATTTATGTGATTTATGTCTTTACAGGGGTTTCTCATTGCGGTTTATGTCATTTTAAGGAAAAGAAACTCTGACAAATTTTGCTTAGCACCGCGAAATATGACATTAGTTCACGACTGCGAAATATGTTGACTATTTTTACAAAATATGTCAACCCATACCCACACCGAGTCAACTCGGTAATTACCGAGTTGACCGGGTCAACTCATTGAGTCAAGGTCTAACAAAAAGGTAGAAGATAGAAGACAGACTCAAAACCAAAACCACTATAACAACAATTACCGTGACTCGCTAGGACACCCAACAACAACTCCACCAATCACATGCTGTAGGGCCTGAACGTCATCATCTACTCTACCAGCAAGCTCAACACGAGCAGAATCCACTAACCTAATCTAGCATAAGCCCAGACGGTCGAGCGAGTTTAACCTTCGCCATCTCTCCGAACCCAACAGACTCGAAATACAAAAAACTTACAAGATCTCAGTTTCGTTTCATTCCGTGGTTACCTAACACCATGACCTTAACAGATCCCTTTAACATGAAAAGAAAATCAATCATCCATCTTAGGTCCAAGGGCATAGCTCTTTCAGTGGAATCGACAAAATTAAAGATTGCCAACAACAAATCCAACAATCACTAATCCTAACTCATCATCACTCTATCAACAATCACCAACAAATCCACTAACCTAATCTCTTAATCCCATCGTCACATTTAACCTTCTCCATCTCCTCCAACCACAACAAGACTCGAAATACAAAAACTACAAGATCTCAGTTTCTTTCATTCGTGTGTTACACTAACACCAAGACCTTAAAAGATCCATTACATGAAAAGAAAATCATCATCGATCTTTGTCAAGGCATAGCTCTTTCTTTAATCTTCAAAATTAAAGATTGTGTTATAACAATTATGTTACACACCATCTTTCTTTCGTTCAAGGACTTACACGAACAAATAATTAAGACCTACCCGAGACTCTTTTATGAAAGGATCTTGAAGACATATTACTTCTTGATTCTTGTCACCTTGGTTGTTTGGTGGTAATGAGCAAATAAGAAAAGGGAATTGTTGTGTTATGTTCTTAGGAAGAAGGGATTATCAGAAATGTTTGATGGAGTCTATTGTTGTTGCGTTTTTTTTGGGAAGACATAAGGAGATGGGGGTGGTTGAAATAAGATTAGGGTTCAACTGTGGAGTGAGATTAGGGATTCTTATATCATATATATCCCTAATATCTGGTTTTTTTAGCCTGGCACTTGTGTTGGACCCGGGTTGTAACCAACACTTAGGCCGAAAGTTATTGTTGGTATTGGGTTGGTGGGTTATAGCATGCAAGGCATTGCAAAATTGGTTGGTTATAAAATTGGTTAGGCCGTGTATATTGTTTATTTGATGGGCTGGTATTTTGTTAAGTTGGCTGTTAAGTATGGACTTGTGTTATCGGATTAGCCGGGTATTAAAACATTCTCTTGTCGGGTAACGTATAAAAGACCGGGTTTTTTACTTGGACGGGTCGTGCTTATGTTATATTTTTTGAGCCTGATATCCGTTAACGATCATTACACCAAAATTCACGAACAACAATACAACAAACACAATACATTACACTAAAAACGATCCTTATCAAAATTCACATTCACTCTTAATGGATATTATTGAGTGTTATGACTACGGGGATTTTCTACAATGTTACTTATTTGGGATTGAAGTAGGATTTCTCGAGGAGTGTACTTATTTCGTCTTTCATTTTCTCTACAACGAAGATAACTTGTTCGGGCATATACGGGTTGTGATTGAGACTTAGATTATCTAGTTATACTTGATGTAAGGAGTTGCATTGTAGTACTCACAGGTTATAGCTATCACTTAAAGGAGTTACGTTGCAGTACTCAGTGTCTCACGCGGTTGAGGAAATTTCAAAAGGTGTTGTATTTTTTATATACTTACATGTTAGGTATATGGTACTTAGAGATTAGCCTCTACACCGTTCTTTGTTACACGGATAGTACAAGATTAAGTCACATGTCGAGGATTTTGCTTCATTCACAAATTCGTTATATCGGGTTGTCTCCATCAGTGGTCATCAGTATTAGCCTACAGAATAGATAAGGGGATTTAGATCGGGTTGATCAAGAGAGATTTGTAAAGAGAGTACGATTCGACACCTTCTCACATAGTATTGCTTATGCAATCACAGGTATATGAAGTTAAGTAACAGTAACAGTTGATTTACGATGTACACATGTGTAGGATGATTCCTCAGTTAGTCATCATCCTGGAGGGGGAAATGTGTACATCCGCTACTTAGTTGGTTTTTTATGTTACCGTTTTGATGTTACCTTTTTGACTACATAGAGGGATAAATTGCATACACTCGAGACTTAGTTGACTTTGGTGTAGAAATTTATATCAGCACTTTCCTAGAGGGAGAAAAGTGCATTTCTGGTCTTAATTGATTTTGGTGTTACGGTTTTGACTTCGTAAAAGGGATAAAGTGTGTGCTTTAAGACTGGAACATTTCCTAAGTGAGACGATGTTGATGATATCATCCCTTCCCACAAAGTATCCTAAAGAGAAAGGAGGTCTTTGAGAAGACTAGTGCATTAATTCTTATCAGTCTTAGGGGTGTCTATTTGGGAGGGAGCAGAAGAAGTATAGAGCATAATTCATATCAAAGCCGAAGTATTCGGATAAGAGAACATCAAGGATGAAAAATGAGAAGCAGATTCTGGTAAACTTCGACATGACCAGAAGTGCAAGAAAATAAAGCTTTTTCAAGACATGCAACTAATTCAGAAACTTCGAGATGACAAGAAGAGTATGAAGAAAGTTTTTGAAGACGTGTCAGGAAGTTATGTGCAGAAATCCAATCAAGACCGGGTTTGGTAGAGAAAACTTCTATGTCATCCTCAGAAGTATGTTCGTCCACAAGCTGAAGAAATAACGCTGAAGTATTTAAGTAGATCGTCGAAGACAATCTCAAGGAATACTGGACTTCATTCTTATCATTTTACTTTATTTTTGCTTGTAGGAAACATTGTAACCAATTCACGTGTGACACCATCTTAGAGGGAGATTGTTAGCCTCACTTTTTAGTAAAGTCGGCGTCTTACACGTGAATTGGACTTGTCTTTGACACTGCGTATCACGCAGGGGTTATTTATGTAAACTAAGAATAGTTTACTTTTTCTTTCTTGTATAAATACCCCTCATGGCTCTCCATGAGGGGTGTTGGTGAAATCATTTGTGTAATTCTCATTCTCATTATTAAGCTAATAAACACATAGTATTTTCTTCACCCTTTCTCTAATTTCTCTCACTAAAAACACAATGGTATATATTATGTTCTTTGATAATCCAAGACCTCCTGGTTATAGATAACCTTACTAGTTAGGTCTAAGTGCCTCGTCTTACACGTAGTGTCGTAGAGGACAGGATTGACGATATATGACACTGGCGGATCATCACGCGGTGGGGTATGGGTAGATTGATCGAGGTTACGGGGGGAACTGAGGATAGATATCAGATGTTAAGGATTAGCATTTGATCGGGATACTTCTCTCTTGTGAGAGGGGGGTGGGTGGAAGATGCGCGGGGGGGGGGGGGTGGCGGGGCCCTCATGGCTCGCCCGTAGTGAGGGTGGTGGTAGATCTGAGCAGAGAGGTTTGGATGGTCTCATTAGCGCATAGAAGAAAGTGCTGAAAAAAGGGAAACGCGTGGGAGATAAGGGACGTAGGCTGTCGCGCGCGCTGACTTCATCTCTATAGGAGAGATTCTATCTACACAACGACGAAACTCGATAATGGGTAGCATACGTTATTAGACAATAGTGGCTGTCACAAATAATCCAAGACCCCGCTACGGTTTTGTCTTGTAAGGTCACGGTAATGCGAGATGTATGGGGTAGGATAGCTGTACACTACGTGCTATAGACACTCTCACTGAGCTGCGTAGGAAGAACGACCGAAAAACTTGATGGCGAGGTGTATGTGCGTGTGAGGGCTTTGGTAGCACGATGGATGTGAAGACCGGCTGGAGCGAAAGAGGGATGACCTGAACCCTGGGCTTAGTACGGGGGGTTACGTAGGAGGTATATCCTCTGCTACATTCTAATGCAACCTCCAAATCTGCATCACAAAACTGATCGATCGAGAATAAACTATGATTGAGACCTTCAATGTAGTAAACCCTCTTGATCGTTACTTTACCTTCAACTAAATCCCTATATCCAAGAATAGGTGCAAATTGATCCTTTCCGAACCGCACCGTACCTAGAAATTTCTTGAGAAAATTAATTAGAAACTTGAGGTTTCCTGTCATGTGCTTTGTGCATCCAAAGTCGACGATGAATAGGTTGATTTGTACAGTTTGCATGAAAGTTAGAAGAAGATAGAGAATTGGACAAATTAGATCCTATTTTATTTTATGGTTCTGAGTTATTAGTGGACCTAAATGCATTATCTACAGGTAAGCTAACACTCGTTGTCACATTATCATTTTTAGACTTTGGTTTCCATTTATATCCTGATTGATATTGTTTCTCTATCCACCAAGTCCACGTCTTGCTAGTTTTCTGATATAGCATCCTAAAGTAACTCCTGGATTTCTGGATAGTGGATTCTGAAGCAATTGTTTTCTTATGGTGTGTTGCAACAGATTGGTTCGCTTTTCTTGTGGGTTTCCTAGTACTAGTAGGCACTTCATGAGGCTTCTTAATTCTAGCATTCACGTCATTGATAAACTTAGAAACACAAGCATCATGATTTGAATTAAACACACATTTGTCACAAGTAACACAAACAACTTTAACATTCGAAGTTTTAGCATTCAAACTGTCATTGCACGCACTTACAGACATTGTTTTATTCGAAAAACTAGAAATCCTATGATGGTCTTCTACTTCCTTCTTCTTGAGCATCACTTGACTATTGTTTTGCACGACCTTTTCTTTCATTTGAGGGCTCCTAAGTTGTGGCCTAATAACACTAGTGTTGTGAATTACTCTTATAGAAGTAGACACGTGAGGATTAGAACTCCTAAAAGTCTGAGATAACTGAGGTATTCTAGCTTGTGTTGACCTAGTGTTTAGTCTATACATTCTTGGTTTAATCACATTCATGTTTCTTTCAACTTGTTTTTGTTTTTCTTTTTGAGGCAAAATCTGTGGAGTGACCGGTTTTAATAAATCCTTTTCTCATTAGTCTTGGGAGCAAACTGTGATTTTGGAAGAAATTGTCTTTTAATAGAATTTGAAAAAGGAGACGGTTTTCCCATGACTGATGGTTTTTGATATTTAAAAGCACTTGATTTTTGAACAACTCATGGATTTTCAAACTTAGTATCCACCGATTTTCCTTTCATCTTATTCAGCAAAGCACGCATTTCTGCGTTCACAATTGTCTTGTCTTGCAATTGAGCTTTCAGATCATTGATTTCAAGCATTTTTTGGTTGAGTTCGGCAAAGCAAGTTTCGGATTAATACAATGTTGTTGTAGTTGTGCAAAAATTTTGTCATGTTTTGTTTATGACTCTTGGAAAGCTCAATTTCAAGACGTTTGCATTCTTTAATTTCTCAATATATTTGCATGCCATTTCAGAGTATTCATCAATATCATCAATCGAAAGAATAATAACACACACAAAATCCTTAGAGAAAAATTCTTGCAAGACTAGATCAATCTTCATTTTAAAGTCATCAACATCTTTTTCAACATATTTACATATTTTAAGTCTTCGAGCATTTCTTCTTTTAAAGCAATTTCAAAAATCCAAACATTTTTCAAAGCTTTGTGAGCAACTGGAATTAAAAGATCGTGAACTAGCAATTTTATGTCATGTGTAATTGGATTTTGTCAGTCTAATTTATGTTGTTTCCAATCCGTTTCAACAACAGATATGATGTTGTCCAAATTGGTTGAACATCTTGGAATGCATACTTACTTTTGCTTATTGATTTATGTTTAGGCAAGTATTTGATGTTTTTCACCAAATTTGTTAGTTTAGTCTGAAAAGGTGTTTTGAAAATGTTCTTACGAGACTTTTGTTGTTGTGGTACAAAAAGATCATAAAGGTTATTTAGTTTTGTGTAATCGTATGGTTTTACTGAATCACCCAATTTTGATCTACTCTTTTCTGCAAGACGAATTGTTTCTTCTCTTTCGAGAGCAAATGTATTCGCAAGATCGTTCTTATCATATTGAACATTATATAAGCACGGTTTCTCCCATTGAGCTTCTTTGAGGTACTCAAGATTTGCAAAACTTATCGAACATTTACCATTATAATACGAACTCAGTTTAGGAGTTGGCATGAAAACGGTTTGTGACGATTGACTTGTTTTATGAACAATATTACTTAAAATCTTGACTTGATTTTCCAAAGCAATTTTTTATCAATGTCTTTATCTTCTCGTTCTTTGAATTCCTTTTTCTGCTTTTCTTTTTCAATTAAAATGTGAGAAATCTGTCTTTCATGCATAGAAATCTGATTTACTAGCTTGCCATTTTCTTCTTTAACTAAAAAGGTTTTGTATGCTTCTGTTTTTAAAGATTCTTCATTCTTACGGTGATTACATGCCATTAAATCAAGAGCTTCTTTACACTTAAGTTCAGCTTCGTCCTTTTCTTTCTAGTTTGTCTGAAAAGTTTTGTTCCTCTCAAGCTTAATTTTACAATCTCGAAGATTATGCTTGTATTTATCAAGCTCCTAATAGTAAGAGACGTGTTTGCTTTCTTCAATTGTTTTTGAATATTTTTCTTTCATCAACATCGAGTTTTAAATTTGCAATTAAAGAAGAAAGCAAGACACGTTCATCCTTAGGTTCCTCAGCATGCTGGTCAGCCTCTCCTTCATTAGTGTACATATCTAATGAATCAGAAATAATATTGATATCAACCTTTTCCACCACATATGTGTCATTAATGGATTCAGGTTGCTTAAAATGTTGTCTTTTAGTTGCAAACACATTATAGTCATCGTCTGAGTGTACCTTTTCTAGTCTCTTAGTGTCAAAGGTAGGTCCAGAGTTGGCATCAATTGTAGTTAAGACCTTCTGAATCTTTGTCATGTATATGTAATGTGCTTCCAACTTCTGTTCATCTGGTTCTTCATATGTATCCTGAAGCCATTCACTTTGTTCTGCACTCAGCTGAATACCTACAGCCTCTTTCTTACATAGCAACATCTTTTTTTTTGTGATACTCATAATCCTTAATCCTCTTTGTTATATGCATTTTTTAGCAAAATGCTCAAACCCTTTGCCATTGAAACACTGTATCCCAGACTGCTGAACTACTTGATGATTTTCTACAGTTTCCATGTTCCCAGTAACTATCACTGTCCTCTGATTCCCAAACTTTCTAGTCTGTCTATCATTCTCGGTTCTTGGAGAAGTATCCACATTCTTGTTCCTGGTGTTTGATGATGTTCTGATGTTGATGTTGGTAGGTTTGTAGATGTTTTTGAAGTGCTTTGCAATAAGTGCCAAACTTTTCTATATCTGCTTATCTCTCTGAGCTTGTTCTTTATCACTGTCTTTTTCAGATGCTGACTCAGATGGAGGTGAATGTGCTTTGACAATCTCTTTGCCTTTGTTTCTGGTAGTAGCATGTGATCTGGTTGATGTTGTTTATCTTGTTGATGGTGCATAGGTTTTGTAAGGTTTCGGTGCTTAAGGTGCTTTAGGATAAGTATCTGGATAATGTTGGGTAGCAGCAACAAGTGTGAGTGGATTGGCATTCTTTGGTATTCTTTCAGCTCGAATTTCATTAACTTCATTTTGGTGTTGTTTCAGAATGTCAAAGAGTTTGTGATAAGAGACATTATCCAAATTATTAGCTTGCTTAATAATCGTAACAAATCTTGACCATTCTGGTTAAAGTTGTTGTAGAAACTGAACATTCACCTGTATATTGTCAACTTTCAACTTGTTCCTCACCATTTCATTCATCATTTTGTAGAACCCGGTGTAGTATGACTCAATTGATTCCTCGTCCCTTGAAGTGAACTTACCGAATTCCCAAAATAGCTTAGTCTTAACATCTTGTATGTTAATAGACTCCCCTTGCTGCAAACGTTCAATAGCAATCCACATTTCCTTTGCATTTGGACAAGCATCCACAGAAGAGTATATGTCATTGCCAATCCCATTCAGTATCATATGAACCGCTTCTACTTCAGCATCACCGTTTAGGGGAGTGTCTGGATGTGTGATTTCAATCATTATGTAAGGACCCTCCTAAATGCTTTTCTTGAGTAGCTCTCTGTTTGGTTTCGTGTCAACGTATCTAATGAAACGTGATTTCCATTGTGCATAGCTACCCAGTGTAAGCATTGGTGGACGTTCCTTGGAACCAGCTACCATGATGTCATTATGCATTTAGCTGTTTGATGAAGTCATGATGAAGTTGATTTGTGAAAAAGATATTGGGTCTTAAGTACAGATAGATGGATGTGTTGTGGTTTGTTAGAACCAACTGCCATGATATCATTGTGCATTTGGCTGTTGATGAAGTCATGATGAAGTTGATTTGTTGAAAAGATATCGGATCTCAAATAAATAGATGATGTGTTGTGGTTTGTTGTTGTTGTAATCGTTGTTGTTTTCTGTTGTTATGATTGATGTGTGTAAATCTAAGATTAACAGTGTCTAATCGTATGAAGGTGTTAAGGGTTCTTTGTGTCGTTAATGAATAAATAAATACAACAAGGGCTAATGATTGCGAACTCAGGATGTACGTTTAAGGGTTATACTTGAAAAGATAACGGTTGTTAAGTTGAACGCTAACGAAGGACTAACGATGAAAGATAGTTTACAGTTAAAGGCTGTAAAAAATAGTCACCAGACAGATTCTATACTGGGTCGTGGTCAAGGAGAAGAAGACTAAACGTTAATCCAAGGTGCTAAGGTTAACGTCTGTTTTGATATATATATAATTGTACTTAAGTATAATTAGCTCAGCTAGTTAAGTTTACTAAACATTACTCCGGTAACCATTTTTGCCCGTGTTCGCATAGTTATTTATCCGAATATGTATTTCCGAAAAAACTCATTCTAGAATACTCATGTTTCGTAATAACATCTTTTCGTAATTTCAGTAAGTTCCGAATACTAAAGTTCCAAAATCTACTTTTCCGTAACCACAAATTCCGTAACTACAAATTACGAATTATCACTATTCTGAATTTGGAAATTCCGAAACCACAATTTACGAATTCTCAAATTACAAAACCACAATTTATGAAACCCTAATTCCCGAAACCACAAGTTAAGAAACCCCAATTTCTGAAACCACAATTTCCGAAACCCCAATTTCCGAAACCATAAATTCCGAAACCCCAATTTCCGAAACCACAAATTTCGTAACCTTTGCACGAACACGCTTGCAATAATCACTCTAAAAACCACTTTTTAACGTGTTTTAATCCAAGATTATTATGTAAACTTGTTGTAAACACATAAAACAATCATAAAAATCAAACATTTATAAACCATACACACTTAAAATCGATTTTTTTGATCTTGTTTTGTACAAAAAAGAATTACAAATTCGGAAACAACTATTTAATCCATAAAGTTTAAACCTTTTTATCAAAACTAGTTAAAAAACAACTAAACAACAATAAAAATGCAAACTTTTAACAAATAAATGTCAAAAAATTGATTTTCAATGTGTACAAGTTAAGTGGTTTGAGACGTGAGTTTTTGACAAAAGAAAGAACCAAAATCGAATAAACGCCCTTAATCTACCTCGGGCGATTGATATCACTTTTATCCCAAAACTATATCATCTTTTATCACAAATCACACAAATAAGGTATAAATATAGTGAGAGAAAGTAAAAGAATTATAGAGAGAGAAATGAATGGGAAAGATGTAATCTTATGAAAATAGAAATAAGCAAAACAACCAATCACCTCTCCATGGGAAGGAGAGGTGTTTATATAGTGACAACTAACCTAGGACGCCTAGTTTGTTGGGTCGGACTCGGCTTTGGTTGGGCTTTTGGCCCGAAACACTTACAATATTAGATTACACCTCGAGCCCGTATTCTTTACTGGCGTATTACAATCATTACAAAGTTCC
The DNA here is from genome assembly GCA_026074375.1 of Tanacetum coccineum. Lineage (NCBI taxonomy): Eukaryota > Viridiplantae > Streptophyta > Magnoliopsida > Asterales > Asteraceae > Tanacetum > Tanacetum coccineum. Next base: position 130,997 of record BQNB010000749.1, read on the forward strand.
TTAAATGTAAAGACCCGACATAATCTATAATGACATTTATTTTCTTTGTTCGACTCAATATTTTGAGGTTAACAGGCGTGTTTGGGATTGTGTCTATATTATCTTAGAGTTACCTACATTTTTTGTCCTTGTGGTTTGATGAGTATTTCACTTTTGGTCTAAATTTTCAAAAAGTTTTGGTTTAGTCTAAAAGTGATACTTTTGTTTTACTTTCGGTTCAAAAGTATGTTTTTTAGTCCTTCTGGTTTGGTTGGTATTTCAATTTTGGTCCAAATTTTCAATATGTTTGGACTAAAAGTGAAACAAAATATCACTTTTAGACTAAAACCAAAACTTTTTAAAATTTTAGACCAAAAGTGAAATACCCACCAAACCACAAGGACGAAAAATGTAGTTAACTCATTATCTTATTATCACGATTCAAAACTGCAATTAATCCGTTTGTATTGTTGTGTTTGGCAAAAGACTTTTGATAATCAGTTATTAATGTTTGTATACTTTCAAAGCGGCAGAAAATAAAAAAACTACCCTATCACATGCCTTTGTAAAACGCAGTTATGGCACCCTATCCTATTTACAAAAATACCCCCACAAATATATCTATACTTACTATTATATAAAGCATTTACATGTGGGATTCCCTTTTCAAAAAATTAGATACGGAGGTGCAATTTGATTCATCCATCTTATCTAGAAAATTCTCATCATGAGTGAATGTGTCACTTTTTAATTAAGAAATCACTTTGTTTTTTCAATTTTGACATATTTTTCTATTCTATTTATTTTTTTATGATTTATTTTCATCGTATTGTTTTAAATTTCGTGATCTTTTAATTCAACATCCATTTTCAATATATTTTTATAAATTTTTAGCTTTTCACATTTTAGGTGGGTTTATTTGAATTTTTTACTACAAACTTTTAATTTGAATACAAAACATGTGGACTCGTAAAAGATATATACTTTTGAGTACTATGTTGATGAGTAGAGAGTCGTGAGTCTATTATACAGAAAGCGAGAATTATGTATGTTAATATGAAGTACGGAAACCTAAACAAACGAATTCTCTAAGCGGGTAGGGAATTACGGAGCGAGTTTGGTTAGCAATTTTTATCGCCGCCGCTATGCGCGGGTATCCAACTAGTAATTTAAAACACATGCAAAAAAAACCTTACTCGAACATGAAATACTTGTTGTCTCCCAACATATGTCGTGCCTTTAGGCTATACATAACTGAGTTGCTCCTAAGGGCGCCTATCAGAGAATGTCATTACTGATAGTTGTTGAACATTCAAAACCAGAAGCAAAGACCTTTCTACTCAGTTCATTAACATTGGTGTCATTGAAACTAGTATTTCCTAACAGTGACTTATATCTTAGCAAATAAGAAATAAATTAGCAATTGTTGATATAAACTAGTTAAGTACTTGAGTGAACTCATTAGCAAGTATAAATAAATTAGCATTGGTATGTTGTACAAGTGTCTGCAAATGCAAAAGTTTTAACTCAAATTATATTGTTTTGGCAACACAGCAAAATCCAAAACTTTGATATTTCAATTTAAGCTGAATCATTCATTGCATACACCTTCGCTTGATCTGTATAAACACATGATCTGAGAAAGCGGAAGTCTGATACTCATTGCGAATGATTTTGCAAAGTTACAGAAAATTGCTTACAATAGCAAGATCTATTTTCAAGCAAGGTCTGAAAAATATTCTAATGCTTGTAGTACCAAATCTAGGTAAACAACAAACTTACTTGAAATAACACATGGCCAAGATACCAAGTATCTTGCGGCTTGATGTGTTAGCCAAGCACATATATATTGTTTGCCGTCAGACTTCCACCTCGGTTTACCCACATTATCGTTTAGCACGAGTTCAACGGCTGGGCGTATCCAGAAAATCTTTCGATTCGAAGCAGGGTTTTAGAGCCTTAGTAGAGATTAGTAGTTTCGTGTACGCCGCAACATTTGATAGCATGCGGCCCGATCCCTTGGCGATAAAAATATCATGGTACTTAGGAGCCACGCGGGACCGAGATGTGATCAGCGTACAACAGATTGTAACTTGAGAGCGGCGTCACGCACGCCGGGAGAGGGGACAGAGTAAAAAGAAGCAAGGAGTGTGGTGATGATTAGACGTTGCTGCGTGTGGAACGTTGGATATGGTAGGTACTTAGATGTATTACTGGGGCTCGCCGAGAGTCTGGATACCGGGGCTTACATCTTAATTGGTCTTCTTCGTTCTAAGGTTGTATATAGGCAGCAACGTCTTATGGATGTAGCAGACTGCGATATCTGACACACTAGTAAACTCTTGGAAGGCGTGAGACAGTGATCCACAAGTACACACATTCACACGTCTGTCGAGAGAAAATGCAAAAGTTTTAACTCAAATTATATTGTTTTGGCAACACAGCAAAATCCAAAACTTTGATATTTCAATTTAAGCTGAATCATTCATTGCATACACCTTCGCTTGATCTGTATAAACACATGATCTGAGAAAGGAAGTCTGAATATCATTGAACGATTTGCAAAGTTACAAAATTAGCTTACAAGAGCAGATCTATTTTCAGCAGGTCTGCAAAAATATCTATGCTTGTAGTCAAATCTAGTAAACAACAAACATTACCTGAAATAACACATGGCCAAAACCAAGTATCTGTGGCTTGATGGTTAGGCCAAGCACTTATATATTGTTTGCCGTAACTTCCACCTCGTTTACACATTTTCTTACACTATTCACGGCTTCCAAAAATCTTTCGGATCAACATTTTAGCCTGTTTTAAGTTTCGTGTACCCAAGCATTTGTCATGCTCCCTCCCATTCATCAATATCTGGTCTTAACCACAAAGGTGATCACGTACCAACAGATTGTAACTTAAACTAAACCCGAGAGAAAAAATTCAAGATGGTGTTTTTCTTGCTCTGTGGAACGTTCTTAACTTTGTTTCCACCTGTTACCCTCTTTTTGTCTCGATTCTGGTTAACAGATTTAGAGTTGACACTTTTCTGTGAATCCGGAGTGATACATGATGTTTCCCAATCATTACCTTCAGTCACCCCCGAATGTTGTTCAGTAAAGCATTTTGTGTTGCCAGTCTCAACTTCCATACTTGTTTGTGTAGCAGGGCTGATACAAATCACTTCTAAATCATCACCTTCAGTTACTTGTGAGAGTTGTTCAGTAACATGTTCTGTCATCACAGCTGTTTCTTTCCGTCTCTTAAATGGATTGTTGTCGGGAACCATTGACGCTGATCTTTTGGCAGGAATCCCATTGTTTCTGCTATTATTGATAGTGTGGATAAATGGAGATACAAACTTTTTGCGATATGATGTGTCACTTAGGCATCTCAGTTCTTCTAAAATGGCCTTTGGTTTCACTTTCTCGAATGCAAGCTCCTGCTCTATCACTGTCATAACGGCCAGGAAATATAATCAGACACTCGTATGTCTAATGGGATGTGAAAACTGATTATTTGATTAATGCAACTCATAATCGGTTTCTAATGCTTATATGACTACCTTATGTTTAACTTTAAATGATTATTAAAAAGCTGAATAATCAGTGTAATAATAGTTGCAGCAACTTTACAAAGTACTAGCATGTGTTTAGATCAGCAAGTATCAGTTTATTGTGATACTCATATGTCGAGATTAGATAATCAAATGCAATAAATAAACGTAAAGTTCGGTATTTTCTTATATAAAGTCTTGTTGTAGCTACTACGAAACTGTTTCCAAATATAATCATAATATGAGTCACTTTATCCAAACATTAGAAACAGATTATTGTGATGTGATGTCAGAACAATCAATTTCGTAACGCAAACCCAATAAAGTATAACAAATATGCTTTTGAAAATAGAAGCATGTCCTAACTCCTAACACTATTTCACCACACGTTATCTTATTGTTGATTACATGATTCTGGTTTTAATTCAATAAAGTATAACATAAATGCTTTTGAAAATAGGCATTCAATTACCATATTCATGCAAAATCGAATTGGAAACTTGCCTGTAATTCTTTTGGTTCCTGTTTTCTGAGACGAGACAAGAGTAAAGCAGCTATCTGTGCTTCTTTCCTGTTTCAAGATCCGGTTAGGAGGGTGGATTGGTAACTGTTGGGATGGCTTCTTGAACACCATCGGCTTTCGTCGAGTATTAGAACTAGGTAACTCATTAAACCTCTTCATGGTAGAAGGATCCAATTGACCTTCGGCAATTTCAGTAGCTTGTGACGAACCTATTTTACTGCCCATGGTCAAGGAGGACAAACCAATAAACTTCCTGAAACAGTTAATTACATAAAAATGTAATCCTCTAGAATCATATAAAAGTTTAAGGTATTACTTTGAGGTAATCGTCAACCTTGACAGTATGTGTACGGTTTCCAGCGCCACATCAAAAATAAGTTAGCCAAGGAAATTTAGTTGATAACTTCATAACACGTTTAGTTTAATTTGAATGTTGGTGAATTTTTATTGAATTTGTTTTATAAGGTTTCTTTAGCCAAAAAAAACGATTACCTGAAAAAGAGCTTGAACCACAGTTTCTTACTATTTTATGCAAAATTCTTACTTTTATATGAAATAAAGGTCTGAAATTGACAAACATTCGCTGAGAAAAAGGATACGGTCCTAAGAAAGCAAGCTCTTCTTCCGAAGAGTGTAGAAGGGATTCCGGAAGTGGTCTCAAGTGTTTTAGCCTTTTTGAAGCTGCATCATAGCTGCACATGTAGAGCTTGTTAGAATCATGTGATATGTATAACGAAATAAAGATGGCAATGAAAAGGTTACATACATTGTAGCATGTTGAAAAACAGCAAATGCTTCTTTGAAAGATTTAATGTACTCTTCAGGCATTAAGTTTCCTTTTTCATACTTTAATACAGATAAAATCTGTAAAAGAAACATGAACGCGAATGTTTTATGATTACAATAGCTCTAGATTGTCAACTTATATGTAACTATGGGACGTTTGGAATAGCAAGTAACAATACTTTGTATACAAAATGAGAATATTATTTCATCTCACTGCATATAGAGCAATTCAGATGCTTACACGATCTATGTTCCTATACTTGGTAACCAAAGCATGGGCCTTTCCAATCCCTATTCCTGGCACAGATGGAAGGAAATCACACCCAGCTAGAACACACATACCTACAAATTCAATAATATCATTATCTTATAATGGAAAATATATATTTCGGAGCAGAAGAATAAGTAAGCGTTGTTACCTATAAACAAGTCTTTGTCAAAATGTCTGAAGGAAGGTACCCGTTCCACATAATCAAATACCTTATTTATCGCTATCTCTTCCCCATTGCCATAACGGTCCATCTTGAAAACAACCTGATAACACAATTAAAATCAAATCAAAACATCAATAAGTCTTGAGATGGAAGAGAAATTGATGTGAACCTCCAATAAGTCATGTTTGAGTTCTTACAGAGGAGCAACCATAGGCTAGTAGATCACTGTCTTCTGATATCACTGCAGCAATTCCGCCTTTGTCTTCTTCAAGACTTGACAAATACGCTAATTGTGCATCCGCCTCGTACGGAGCTACTACAAATTCTATATTTTCTGATTTTAGAATCTGCAAAATGTAAACAAATTCTTTAAATATATAATTAAAAAATGAACAGATATAAGTACCTGTTATTTACCTGAATAAGTTGGTGTGCCATTGTTGGTGTAATACTCACTGCCCTCTACCACCAAGAAAAAATATGTCAGATAGCAGAATTTGTATATTTGAATAAATTGCATAGCAATCTTTGGTTATTTGGTCAAATATTTTTCATAAAAATTAAAGGGTAAACGTTTACATTAAACCACAAATTAAAGAGTGAAATCCGCTTTTAAACATGGTGTGCTTCTTATTACTCTACTGCTGTTTTACAATGATCTTGCCCTTGTCACCATCTACGGATTGCCTTAAGCTACACACTATATGCCAAGCTTCATTCTATAAGCTGAGAAAGTCCGACTTGTCAAATGTTTTACTATGCCTAGTAGTTCAGCTTTTTTTGGGGAGTAAAGTAGTAATTCAGCTTTTCAACAAATTTTGTGAAGATTGTTTGATAGAAACCTCCCCTGCATAAGTAGCTAATAACCTACAAAGCCTCAAATCACAGAACAAACTGTGGCCAGTTGGAATGTGCCATATTCAAGTATTATGAAAAAGTTGATTACATCCACAATCTAGAGCAGACTATTTGGTTTTTCCAGAATTGAAACTCTAGATGACTAATTTGAAGTAGAGGCAAAGCAAAGCTATTATTGTACTTGAGCTCAACAACTTACCAAATACATTAGTCCCTTTCAATCCATGACTGACTATTGTACTAAACTCAAAGACATTGCAAATGCATTGGCCAGCATTGACAATCCATAAGTAATCCATCACAGTCAATATTCTGAATAGACAGATGTTTTAAAGTATTTTTAACTGAAAAGGCCATACTTTGAATTAAACACCGTTCCTATTCTAGGGGTCAACCATGGTACCATTGTATAGGCATTGCTATCAAAGAAACATATTGGTCACGAATGCTGATTATTTCTTCAACAAATCTGGCGCTAACAGTATGAAAATTGAAATCCTTTTAATTGTCAGATTCCTCCATGTCCCTCTGCCCAATATGCTGATATCCTCAACAAGGGACTTGCATCGTTCTTGTTTACATTCATGATTTTGGCTCCAAATTGAGTCTCGCCTTCTGTTCCGACTATGGGGATGTGATCCATACACAGTGCCGACATTTACTCTTGTGTAAGCAGCTAACCATACATATACTCATACTTAGACAAAACCTAAGCAAGTGTCATATCTCCTCTTAAGTTTACTCCTCATATAATGAATAGAAACAACTTGCAGTGTATGAAATCAATAATATGCACATATTATAAGCTTCAACAAGCATCAAAGTATTCCCACAATAATTAGAGATGAAACCATTAGTACCTGGAACATCTCTGTTGCAGCGTTAATGTTTCCCTCCTTAAGCTTTGCCATTGCCAAATCATGATTGCCTTTCCGTTTACTAAAATATAACAAGTATTGATAATGTATCTCCAGCAACCATATACACAGATATTATAAAACTAGAAATGTAAAACAAAATGTTTAAATGTAAGTCACCTATGTCTATCTTGCTCAGTTACGGCTTTGCAAGGGATGTTACAACCATCAAAGACGAGAACCGGGCTGATGTTATGATGACGAAGCATATTGATTCGATGCATACAGTAGTTTAAGTACTGAAATTTTTTATCTCCCTCCATATTCAAAGAAAGCTCCATACTACATGAATTTCCTAGCCAAATATGACCTTTAGTATTTACCAATTTCAATATGGGTTTTTTAGTAGTGTTTGGATATACTTACGATGTAAAAAATGCAATAAAACAATCCTAACTGCTTCTGATTAAGGGTGTTTGTTTCGGCATATGGCTTATTTGGTTTTAGGCTTATGTTTCATAAACTCACTTTTTGTGTCTTATTTTGAAAGTTGTCGGCTTATATAAGTTCATTATGACATAATAAACTTATATAAACCGAAAAGTTTCAAAACAAGCCACAAAAAGTGAGCTTATGAAACATAAACCCAAAACCAAATAAATGCTTATTTTGAGGTAAAATAAGCAGTTTCTGATAAGAATGTAGGGAGCGGCTTATTTCAAAGTATTTATTTGAAATGAAACTAAGGGGGTATTTGGGTTATGCTTCTATTCAAAAGAAAGTACTTTTTTTTTCTTTTTGGCCGACTACTCCAAAGAGTTTATTCAAGAGGATGGAAACTAGTTACAAGGTGCTTAAAAATATATACTTGAGGAAATAATAAAAATTGTACCTCCTTTGTGAAGCCAAGAATAAGCATCAATACCCACCTGTAAAAAAAATGAAAATAAATTACCAAAAACACACAAAACCAATTAATATAAAGTGTAGATTGAATCAACATACACGTTTGCCTGCATATTTTTTTATATGAATTGGTTCGACGTATGGTTTCATGAATTTCAGAAGATCTTTGATACCCATTTTCCTTTTCTTTTTTTATTTAATTTCAAACTGTCAAATGAAGAGGTGACTGCCATTTTGTGTTGAATGAATTGTTTTTTTCCCGCTAAAAAAGTATGTTTTAAATATTGACTCCCGCTATTTTATGTTTTGTCTTTTTGTTTCAATAAATAATTTATAAAATTAATTGTTGAATAAAAGATGTATAGATTGATTGAATGGAACAATGTTAAAATAAGGGGTGACAATTTGAGTCGAGTTCTAGGACTCGGGTGGTGGCTCACATTACACTAATTGGACATTAGCTCTTTAAATATAAAATTATTGTTGTGCCTAATAATGATGTCTATTTATATATCTAATAACTTGATTAGTTAATTAGAAAAAATAATTGGTGTGAATTTGAAGAGAACAAATACATAATACACTTATACAAGTAATTTATGTATTAGGCATCTATTTAGTCATGTCATTTAGGTCAAAATAGCATTACGCGTTTAAATAATTAGGTTGTGAGTGATAATTCTAAACGTTTTGAAAAGTTAGACCAAAAATTTGAATCAATGATAAAGAAAACACTTGATTCTCAAATCACGAAAGTTTCTTTTCCAAATCTTTTGTTGTAATCTACCATTTCTGATCTAGAAAAGGAAACGGAGAAGAAAATGAATCCTTTTGACAATGAAAAATTTGTGGTTGAAACAATAATTGCTAAGCTAGAAAAGATTTTAGCTCAACAAACAAAACATTTTCAGGATGCCAAGATCGAAATTCCAAGAAAAATGTCAAGTTCATAAATTATTTTGAAAAACATGAGAATGAAAATGTTGTTTCCAAACGAAAATTGGCTCGTAATTAATGATTATAGAGCGGAAAAAGATCAAGTTATGAAACAAATTGCTTCTTTATAATCAAAATTGGCATCATAATATGATCTTTCTCTTCAAAATACAATGATTTGAGAATTTCATAGAGTGCCTTGAAAGCAAAGTTTGATTATCGTAACCGGTCAAAGGACAAATATGAAGTTTCTAACAAGTCAACACCTAAAATAAGTGTTTCGTAGAAGGTTTACATGGGTGAATCTTCAAAACCATTTTCGAAAAAGATTTTTCAATTTACAACATATTCTTTGCAAAAAGAAACAAAGTCAAAAGAGAAGAATTATGGTTTTCGAACTCCGCACTCTCGTTTTTCTCCGGTAAAATAAGTCTCGAAACCAAATAAAAAGTCATTCAAAACCTTTCAAATATTATCAATCAGGAATACTTTCAATGCGGAACAACAATGACGTTGTTTTAAACATCCCAAAGAATAATTTCCTTTAATTTCAAAAACAAAATTTTGAAATGAAATACCGAGTTTCAACAACAAATGAAAATCTTCTTCTTCAAGTTTTAAAACTCCAAAAGAAACAAAGACTCTCAACACAAAATGGAAAAATAAAAAGTGTTTTAAATATCTGTTGATTCCACGAGCATTATTTCAAAATTAAACGCTGTATTTAACCTCTCGATAGAATTCAACTTCTTTACATCAAATTGACAAACTTACAAATGTTTTTCAAAAATTGGTAATCTCGTTAACGTTGTGCTCAAATGGGTTCCAAAGGTACTTGTCTAATTTGATGTCGTCATGGCTTGTGTACACTTAGTGCACAACCCATGCTTAAAATAATGGCTTACACGCAAATCAGCTCAAGACCCGTGCTTAAAAATAATGGCTTATAAACATTTCAGTTTAGGACTCGCACTTCAAAATAATGACTTTTGATTAGTTCAAATCAAGACTTGGATTTCAAATAAAGGACCCTAATGTATCTTTCAATGTCTTAATCCTTAATAAAAGAAGTTAAATATTCTTGTTCTTTATCAATTTTTCAAACCCCTCAAAGTTTTGAGTTCAAGACAGTGGTTTATGCACATTTAAGCAAGGTTGCAAGAGTCTCGAATCGGTATTCGGGCGGTCAACCTCCTTGTAGCTTGTAATCGATCTAGGCGGGATTAATCAAAGATTAATTGGATTGTCATTTCTGGCACGTTTTGAGTATTTCCGACGAGATTTGGGTATCTCTAGCGAGTTTTGGATATTTCTGACATGATTTTTTTAAACAACTTGTGGTAGATATCAACAACTGTAATAAGTGATTAAAACAAGTTTACGGTGTGTTTTGGGCATTTCCGTCAAGATTTGCAGGTTTTTGGCAAGTTTGGTAACTTTGTACACATTAGTCGTCGTTGGCCACCGTTGACTACGGTTGACCTATTTGTTCGATCAGTTTACACAAATTGGAAAGGTCACCTAGGCGGCGATTAATTGGCATTGCAGGCCTTGTTTTGCAACACTGCATTTCAGTGTATAACCCGCACTTTCAAATAAAGGACTATGTTGTATGTTTCAGTGCAACAATCATAAAACTAGAAATCAAGGTGTTGGCTTGTTGTCTATGTCAAATATGCATGTATTTGACATGGATCACAATTAACAATTAACAAACACTTGAAATCAAGCCAACTAATCCAAGAATTAAGTAACAAGCAGTAACCCTACACGTATGCGTAACCCGTGGCCTTATGGGATCATAAAACACATTTATTAAGGATCTCTTAGGGTCAAATTTTCACCCTATGGCTATTTAAATCGGCTTAAACCAAAAACCACAAAACACGCGTTTTTAGCCATAATTACGTATACCTTGATTACTATATAACGTCACATGATGGCTTGTGATGCCATTTTTGGTGTCTTTATATTTAAAACATATCAGCAAACTATGGATCCATGTATGTTATATAATTAAGCGAATTAGTAACAATTATTACCTATTGATGCGTGATTAGATGGAGCTAACGGATCTTATCACCAAGATCGGAATACCAAATGTATTCAATCATTCCCACGAAACCATTAGAGCAACCAAAATAGATTGCCTCTATACATAGTCCACACTACACTTCAAGGTGTATCACTCGAATGCTAGTTCTTACAACCCTCACGGTCATGCAACGAACAATCATGTGTTTTGCATATGAAAGATCAAACTGAAACCCTAAGGTTAAACCACCATTAGGACGGCTGAGTATTGAGATGAAGGAGAGGGTATAATGTTTTCCAAGTATAAAATATATGATTAAACAATCTTCTAATTTAACTTTGTGGTAAGTTACCCTATGTTATCTAGTATGTTTTGGGGACGGAAGGAGAATGAAGTGAAGTATAAAAAGTGGTGAGGACTAGAAGAAGAAGTTTGTTATCATTTTATTTGTGTTCTTGAGTTATAAAAATAAAGAAGGGAAGTGATTAGTAAAGAATGATCTCATGTTTTTATGACAATTATGCCCTCATGAAAAAAACATATGCCGCCTATATTAACATATCCTTGAACAATTATTGGAGTCAAACTACATAGGTTAAACATAACCTGGAACAACTTTTGTTTACAAACACCATTTCAACGCTACTAAATCAACGAAAAAATTAAATGGAGCATAGTGTCAACTACAAGATTGAGATGCTTCACTAGTTAAATACATAAAACTAAAAAGTTATGTCATATACTACACAAAAAACATCACAATTCTGGAATGTAGAATGACATACAAAAGGCTATCAACAATTAATCACGTGTACCCATCATCTCTTTTAGGATAGGCAACCGCATGGGAAAAGGACAATCGAACAATGCTTGAGTATTTTGCGGACTTTTCAATAAGAAAATAAAGGCTCATGCTATGGCATCTTCCTCGACACCCATAAGCTCCAACTACTTACAAATTTCTCCTCCTGAATACACATGTGGACGCGATTCAACAATTTCCTTGCAATATTAAAACAAAAACGATTATTAATTTATTTAAAAACAAACATACAAAATCTTTTGATTTTATGTCTGAACCAATACATTAGTGCACTCTTTCATTACATCCGCTACATGCTCAAAAGAACCTTTGATTTCAGAATCCAAGTCAATTTCTTTTTCTACCTTTTTCTTCTTACTTTTTTTAGTCTTCATTTGTGAAGATGGCGGGGAAGGTGTTACTTAAATGTCAATACCAATGTTGAGATTTTCTAAACCAACCTCATTGGTAGATATGAATTCATAAATTTCTTTGATTGTCTCTACCCGATCCTCATTCATGTTTATACGCTTTTTTTTTGTTTCAGCATTGTCACCCGTTTCCATGTCTTTAGCAAATAACATATACAACCCATCATAGTTTGAAACAATTTATGATTTTCATTTGAAGCATCGGGGTTTTCCTATTTACAAACATCGAAATCAATAATTATTGTCTAAACAACAAATATTCAATATGATATGTAAATACACATATAGAGTATTCTTTAATCAACAAACATACCTTTATCAAATCTTTCCAAACTTCTTATTCTGCTTCAAGGAGTTCAGTTATAGGGTTCCAAGAAAAACCACTCAATGAAGTTCTACGAAAAGCATCATA